>LGRX02035186.1:25778-40154 GCA_001247695.2 Cymbomonas tetramitiformis | reverse complement strand
AACGGGGCATGTAGGGTACGGTCACTCGGGCATGCGGACACTGGGGCATGGGGCATACGGTCACTGGGGCATGGGGGATACGGTCACTGGGGCTTGGGGAATACTCACACCTCGGCCGACGGCTCGCCTGTTTCTGGATCAAAGACCATGGCTCCTTCAGCAATGCGAACAGTGCGCCACGCTGTCTGCACGTCCTTCGGTTTGACGTTCTGGTTGTTCCTGTACTGGAAACGAAGAAAATCACGAAGAATAGGACTAATCTCTGGCCGAAAGAACCCAATACGGGTGCCGTCTGTGGTCCTGAGATCGTGAACAGAACATTTGGGAGGGCAGGTGCTGATACAGTGGTTCGCGTGTTCCATGTTGACGTAGGTTATTGGAACAACCGGATACTCGGCACCCAAAGAGGAGGCAACTGGCACGCCGATCCGAAAGGAGGCAGAGCAGCCACAAAACCGCGCAGATCTGTTGTGTTTGAGCTTTGTGGCGGGACGTGGAACAACGCCTTCTGGAGGGGGAGCGCATGCAGCTTTCGCAGCTTGGCGTTTCCGCCATTCGGACTGGAACCCGCAACGACATGCGTAATGATGTTTGTAGGGCCAACCATCATGCGCTGGACGAGGTTTAGCTAAACTGCGGTCCGTTTTGGGAGGTTTCGTATATGGTTTTGTCTTGGCGCTGGCGTCGTTTCTAACGCGCACAATGTGAAACTGGTTCGGATTAGGATCACTGGAAGGTGATCCGTAGTTTCCTTCGCCCCGGACAAAATCCTGTACGCGAGACACTGGAAGGTACGTTGTTGGGAGCAGTTTTGGTTTAGCTGATCGCGGTATGCTTTCCCAGGACCAGTGAAGATCGTGGCGAGAAAGCGACCCCCAAGGGATCCGGTATTCTAGAGAGCCAGCGGTGCCAATAGTGAACATGGTATCGGCAAGGAGGTTGGTTGCGTCGGGCTGTAGGTTGGGGCATGTAGGTTTAGAACCCGCTGGTTCTGTGCTAACCTCCGCGGTGTTGGCATGCGCTGCAACCAGATGCGACGCAAAGCCGAACATCGCGCGTGAACGCCCGCTAAGGGTTAGGCGTGAAAAGAAAGACATGCCTTAGGAGTAGGAAAGCAGAAGACAACGGACCGGTAGAGGCTAGACACTGGTCGCTGACCTATTGGGTAACGAAACGCCCCACGCGGACGTCGTACCAAGCTGGAATGGTCCACTTAGGTACACCGTGTTGGTTGTAGAAGACCCAAAAGAATCCGCAATCTCTATTTGGTGGCAGCCAGCGCCGAAGCTGCAGTCTGAACGCGAGTGGAAGATGAATAGAACCGTCGTCTACATCTAATGAGTAGAACTCTAAGCGCCAGTGGCGAATGCGCGGAACCGCATAATTTCTGGTTTGTCGTATAGTAAAAGGATTGTGAGGACGAGCAGCTTCAGCTTCAGGATTGGGGGGACGCAGTGGTATCGCCATGTAATACAAACAAAATGAATGCAGGGCGGCTGTTTTTTGGAAGCATTTAAGTGCTGTGAAGTGAAGATTTCGCGGGAAGAATGGAATCTAGGGAGCGGTCGTTTAGATTTCGCCAGGAATCGCCGGTAAGGTGGCCGCATTACCGGTAATTTGAACAATGGGTCAGGTAATACCGGGTAATTTACCGGTAATACTCTTACCGGTAAATTACCATTCGAGATTACCCTCACTGTCAAGGAGCGTTTTTGAAGAATGGTCAGAGTAATACCTGGTAATTTACCGGTAATACCCGTACCGGTAATTTACCAAAAAAATTACCCGGCTTTCATAATCGCCGGCGACACGAGCGTGGCAACGCTTGTGTCACGCCTTCATGAGGTCAGGTCGCGATTTCAGGTCACCATGACGCGATCGGGCCATGACATCCTTCCCACCTGGTGTCCGATAGGCTTTATCCCTGTTCGTCGTCCAGCGGTGGACTGCGCGGCCTCCAGGAAAAGGTCCAACTGTGACAGCGGCGAGAACCCAAACACCAGCTCAAATGGTGTGAAGCCAGTAGATTCACTTCTGGAGTCATTGATTGCGAACTCCACGTTAGTGGTGTACAAATCCCAGTCCTCCACATTGGCGTCCACGAAGGACCTGAGCATGTCCTCAATAACTCTATTGCTGTGCTCTGCCTGGCCGTCAGACCGAGGGTTGTACGGCGTGGTGCGAGCCACTTTTACACCCATTAGTCTCATGAGCTCCTGCCAGAAGGCATCTTGAAACCGCGGATCACGGTCAGAGACGATCTTCATAGGCGCGCCATGCAAGCGCCACACCGAGTCAAAGTAGATCCTGGCCACTACAGCTGCAGAGCTGTCCCCGAAGTTCATTGGTACGACGTGGACCATCTTCGTCAGCTTGCACGTGAAGGCCACGAAGGCGTAATTACCTCTCTCTGATACTGGCAAGCCTGTGACGAAGTCCACTGCGACATCTTGCCATGGTTGGTGAAGATGAGGTAATGCCGCCAGGTGACGGTGGTACAGTGGTGCAGGGCGCCTAGTTCTCGCTCGCCAGTGTGGTAGTAGTTCTGCTCGGCAGCCGAGAACTGGCGGCTCTCGTATGCTATTACGCGCAGGCCGAGACCATCTCCGTTGTCTTGCATCAGTACTCCCCCAAGGGCGATGCCGCTGGCGTCCGTCTGCACCACAACAGGTGCTGTGCCGTCTGCAGCACCCTTAATGTTGGGTAAGGCGAGAACTGGGGCTGAGGTGAGGGCCTTCTTCAGTTCCTCGAAAGCCCACTGCTGCATGGGACCCCACTCCCAGGGTACGTCCGATTTGGTTAGCCGGGTGAGGGGCTGAGCGATCTCGGAGAAGCAGTGAATGAATCTGCGGTAATACCCCGCCAAGCCCAGGAATTGCCTGACGTGGGTAACCGTCTCCAGCTCTGGCCAGTCTCTCACCGCGGCCACTTTGTCGTGTTGGGGTCTGCAGCCATCCGCGGAAATGCAGTGACCAAGGAACCGCAAGGATTTCTTCAACAGTTGACACTTGGACCTCTTGAGGAAGACGCCCTTCTCCCTGCACGTCAGGAGCAACTGCTTGACGTGTTCGTAGTGCTCTGCGGCGGTGTTGCTGAAAACAACCACGTCATCAATGAAGATCCGGACGAAGGGGAGATGACCCAGAGCCCGCTGCATTCGTCGCTGGTACTGAGATGGCGAGTTCTGCAGTCCTTGTGGCATGACCAACCACTCATATGACCCCATCTGGGTGGTGAAGGCGGTCTTCTCGACGTCTCCTGGGGCCATCGGGACTTGCCAGAAGCCATCCACCGCGTCGAATGAGGAGAAGAACTTCGCACCCTGCATCTCGTCGAACATCATCTGGATGTCTGGAAGGGGGTACTTGTCCTTTACTGTCTGGCGGTTGAGAAGCCGGTAATCGATCACCAGTCGCAGCTCCTTGGGGTTCCCTGGTTTGGGGACCATCAGGCAGGGAGCTGCATAAGGGCTGGATGAGGGTCGGATGTAGCCCTTGGACATCAAGGTCTCGACGCGCTCTCGAAGTTGGCGGAGTTCCTCTGCTGACTTCTTGTAGATGCGCTGGCAGGGCGGCCCCTTCTTGCTCAGCTCAGGGTCCAGGTTGATGTTGGCCTCATCTTGGGGATCATGTCTGAGTCCATCAATGTTTGGTAGAGCAGTCGTCATCTCCTTCTTGTACTCCTCACCCCAGAAGTCCTGAAATTTGAGGGTCCACTCGGGGCCCACTTCTGCGTCTTCAGTATCCGCAGGAGGTTCGGCGTCCTCAGAGTCGATAGCTGTGGCTGCAAAGGCAGAAGTCGTATCACCGTGGGACTTCTCGGCCATCATGAGCCAGGCGGGTTGTATCCCCGGGTCATCGTTGCCGCGCAGCTTCTGCGTCTCCGCGTACACCAAGTACTTCTTCAACTGGGCGGGGGTCAGGAACACCTCGTCCACTAATCCCGCACAGACCGTCCCCTTTGGAGACTTGTCTCCAGATGCTTTCCCAGGAGAGCAGCCTGTGATGGTGACGCGATCTCCGATCTTACCACTGCGGGACTTCCTGAGGAAGGAGACGGAGCCATTCCCTTCATAGCCCAGAGTGACAGGAGAGTGACTGCGCAACCACCTTCCGCCAAGGATAACATCCACTTGTATGCCCAGAGGTAGGATTCGAAGGGCAAGGGCGTTCTCCGTATAGGTGCCCGTAGTGGTGTGCGTGTTAAACTTGGCGTACGCGGTGGCGCCAGTGATCTTTACAGATCCATCCGCTAAGGTGACTCGCATCTCGGAGCCAGCCCGTGTCGTGAGGCCACATCGCTTGGCGCTCTGCTCCGAGATGAAGTTGTCAGAGGCCCCCGAGTCGATCAGCACCTTGACCGTGTGCCCTCTGAGGGTTGCATAGAACACCAGCAGCAGCGGTCCTTCTTCGTCATGTGCCGCTGCGAGAGTACCCTCAATGTCGGTCTTCCACTGAACTCCCCCATCCGTGCGTATGCTTTTGCACTTAAGGTTGGGGAGAAGGTTGTCCGAGGCCTCGCGGCATTCCTCCAACGTTTGCCTACACGCGGCGTAGAACTCCTCATCCAGCAAGTCAACATCTTCAGTCGGGTGGCTGACGAGGTTGTCTACACTCGCCGTCAGCAGGGTACCCGCTGAGGTGCATTCGCTCGAGGTGGGGCTGACATGAGTGGTGTCGCTGGTGGTAGGGCTCACATGGGTGGTGCTGCTGGTAGTGGGGCTCACATGAGTGGTGCCGCTGGTGGTAGGGCTTACATGAGTAGTGCCGCTTACTGTGGGGCTCACGTGGGTAGTGCCGCTTGCTGTGGGGCTCACATGGGTAGCGACACTGTTGGTGAGACTGCTATGGGTGAGGGGATCCTCGTCATGCTGAGGGCTGCTAGTGGGGAAGTTGTGGGCGAGTTGGTGGGAGCTCTGGTGATCAGTTCTCGCCTCAGGGGTCCCAGCTGCTGCCATCTGCTGGGTGTAGCAGAGCGAATCGACTGAGGGCTCCTCCTCCATCACCTCGGGGTCTTCAGCGATGGGGTGGCTGTCTAGACGGGGCGGCGCTTCTTCTGCTTCGTGCTTCCTGACGGTGGTCATCTGCTGGGTGAAGCAAAGCGAGCTGGATGTAGAGGTTTCCTCTGCCACTTCAGGCGAAGATCGTGCGCAGTCGGATGAACCTTCAAGGTTTCCTCCCGGGGTAGTCGGCGCGTTGTCATGGTGCGAAGATGTCGTCTCTGTCGTGGGCTCGACCAGCGGGGATGACGGAGGGGATGCTCCCAAGGGGCTGGGACCCAGCTTCCTCATCTTGTACTGGTGTACTGCGTGTAGACTGCACCAGGCGCCAGGTAGGCCCACGTCTCCCGCTGTCCCGGGTATCGTGCCCACTTCAGTGTCCAGGGTGCAGAGAGATGCCGAAGATCTCGCTGCTGCTCTTCGCACGCCCTCCTTTTCCCACAGCCTGTTACCGGGGGAAGAGTCTGGGCTCGAAGTGGCGATCGCCTCCAGCTGCTCGGCGGGCGACAGCTCCCTCCAAGCCGCGTAGAGGTCGGAGGAGCTGGCGCTAGGGGACTCGAGGACTTGCTGGCGGCCGTCGTGTGAGAGGAGATGCCACAATGCTATGCGCTGATGGCCCTCCCTGCGATCTTGAGGCTCGCGGGCGATGCGTATTCTCTCCGCCAGCTGGTTGGCGTGGTTCACGTGCTCCTTTGGCGATCGACTCCCAGAGCGTATGCGGCTACGGGTGCGCTCCCACATCTTATCCACCAGGGCTTTGGCAGCCTCCGGGGATTTACGTAAAGCTCTGCGAACCTTTTGCATGGCGACCTCGAGAGGGAGGGAGTACAGTTCCCTCTTCCAGTGCCACGCAGTTAGCCTCTTTCGCGGGTCCGCGAGGTTGGACTGATAATTGGGTAATGGTCGGACAGCACGTGGTTGGGGGCGAAGATCGCGGGGCTCTCCAAGGTTGCTGCCCATAATGGGGGGTCTGTGCCGGGGAACTCGCCGCCCCCTCCGACCCTCGATCCTTGCCTGTGTGTAAGCAGGGCCGCCATCAAGAGGTAGTGACGGCTCGTCGAAGGGGGTGCTTTCTGCAAGGGGGTGGCTGGTCAGGTCATCCCTCGGCAGCGATGGGGCACCAGCTGAGCGGTAGGTGCGTCGCAAGCGGGTTCCAGAGGTGAAGGCCACGCTCTTGGGATGAGGTCGATGGCCCCAAGGATCTCTGCGTCCTCGTGCGCGTCGGGGTTCCACTGGCTCTGACCGCTTCTCCAGGGCGGAGAGGGTCTGATCATCAGGGTATGACCTCACTTCCCCGAAGGGCAGGGTCGGGGACTGGTCGCCGGCCAGTCATTCGTCGTCCTCAACCGGGGGAAGGCCGTCACCCTCCACAAGCTCGATACCAGCGAGGGCCGCCAGAGTCTGGTAGCTCTGCTCGTCCTCACAGGTAGCAAGTGCCAAGACCTCCTCGGAGAACTCCTCTGGGACGCCGTCCACCGAGGAGATGTCCTCCTGCTGCTCGATGGCCCAGACGACGGCGGCTACGAACCCAGGAGAATTTGCCAATCGAGCAGGGGCATTGGCCCTCCACTCCTTACCTGTTGAGCTATCGCCATGCCATGCGAAATATTACACTGAAGAGTTGTCTTGCCGTGATGTCCATATGTCCGAATGGAACCAAAAACCGTCCGATTTTAATCGAACGGTTTTTGGTTCCATTCGGAAAGATTCGCGGCCGTGAATCTAAAAGTCACGGCCGTGAATAACGACTCTTTCCGCATAATGACTTTTATTATTTGCCATCTTTGCCACAATAGACACGCACGGCGTGTTCTGCTTGAAAACAAGTAAGTAACTTGAAGCCTTGAGCTTCAAGTTACTGAAAGATGTGTATCTTGGCAGTATGTGTGCCAAGTTTCGTGCTCTAGGACGCACGGGAAGCCCTCGGCTGTTTGGCATCTTTGGGTTTGGGTGTCACGTTCGCACCCAAACCCAAAACATCTGCCTTAGAAATAAATTGCGCGTTTCGCGCACAAGTAACTTGAAGCCTTGAGCTTCAGGTAACTTAAAGATATGTATCTTGGCAGTTTTTGTGCCAAGTTTCGTGCGCTAGGACGCACGGGAAGCCCTCGGCTGTTTGGCATCTTTGGGTTTGGGTGTCACGTTCGAACCCAAACCCAACACATCTGCCTTAGAAATAAATTGCGCGTTTCGCGCACAAGTAACTTGAAGCCTTGAGCTTCAAGTAACTCAAAGATATGTATCTTGGCAGTATGTGTGCCAAGTTTCGTGCTCTAGGACGCAAGGGAAGCCCTCGGCTGTTTGGCATCTTTGGGTTTGGGTGTCACGTTCGAACCCAAACCCAAAACATCTGCCTTAGAAATAAATTGCGCGTTTCGCGCACAAGTAACTTGAAGCCTTGAGCTTCAAGTTACTGAAAGATATGTACCATGGTAGTATTCGTGCCAAGTTTCGTGCGTTAGGACGCACGGGAAGCCCTCGGCTGTTTGGCATCTTTGGGTTTGGGTGTCACGTTCGAACCCAAACCCAAAACATATGCCTTAGAAATAAATTGCGCGTTTCGCGCACAAGTAACTTGAAGCCTTGAGCTTCAAGTAACTCAAAGATATGTACCATGGTAGTGTTCGTGCCAAGTTTCGTGCTCTAGGACGCACGGGAAGCCCTCGGCTGTTTGGCATCTTTGGGTTTGGGTGTCACGTTCGAACCCAAACCCAAAGGCAAAGGCCTAGGACAGTTTCGTAGATTCTGTCCCGATGCCTTTGCAACCTCGCTTGCTAACTCATATTACAATGAATATTCAACATTCAAGCGTTGGATACCCCACGCCAACGGGAAGCGCTCGGCTGATTTGTTATTTGGGTATGCGCACCCAAATGACAAAAAACGCATCTTTGAAACTCGTTAGTTTCAAAGATGCGTGGCCGATGCCTTCGTGCTTATGTGTGTTATTCCATATGAAATATTCCATGGAATAAATGTGAATATCCCGCACAAACGGGAAGCGCTCGGCCGTTTTGTAAAATTAGGGTGCACCCAAAATACAAAACGCATCTTTGAAACTCGGAAGTTTCAAAGATGCTTGCCGGTCGCGTGCAGCGGTAAAAGGCAAGTCAAAGGGTTTAGGACATAGAAGAAGTACAGGGGCCTTTTTTTCAAGCAGAACACGCCGTGAGTGTCTATTACAACGGCGCCCACCATTATCACAAGCGAGACAAACCTTCTTAAAGCTTTTTGGAGGCTTCCTCATGATGGCAAGCGGGAACTAGAGCGTTTGACCTGTGTGCACATTATTTGAACAGGAGTCGTGAAAACGAACCACCGGTCATAGCCGGATGACATCAAGAAAACTTAATCTAAAATCAACATGAAAAAAGAGTTAATCTAAAATCAGCAAGAAATAATCTAAATCCAATATTTTGCCCCACTGACTCTCACTGGCGAGGGAGTTTCCCGGTGGTGAGGCCCTGGGGGGCTCATCCGACAACCCCGGAGGGGCCCTCAGAGGCGTATACGCCGGTGTAGCCTCGGGGGCTCCACCGCCGTATTGGCGTGCGAGTGCACGCCGCACTCCCCCCCCTTCCGCCGGAGCGCCAATCCCGGCCGTCCGACCTGCCAGCCGCGCCCCAGAACTCCGAAGAGCCCTGGTCGACCGACAGACCCGCAGCGCGAGACCCTGACTGACCGGACCCTCCGGCCGAGCCGGGGGCGGCGCCGGCCCGACCCCTCCCACGACGACCCGACCGACTTTGAAATTCCTCTCCATCCGAATACATTATGCGTGCTATGCGTGCAATCTAACTAATTGGAAGTGCTTTACGCTACGCGCGGCAACCAGCACCTGCCGATCCAGAAATTCACCACTCGTGCGTGAGCACAAGCAGCTTACACCGGCCGAAGCGCGGTAATTCCCGGAAAAGAGGGGACTAGAAGATTAAAGCTCCACCCGGAAACATTATGCGTGTTATGCGTGCAATCTAAGCAATTGGAAGCGCTTCACGCTACGCGCGGCAACCAGCACCCGCCGATCCAGAAATTCACCACTCGTGCGCGAGCACAAGCAGCTTACACCGGCCGAAGCGCGGCAATTCCCGGAAAAGAGGGGACCAGAAGACTAAAACTAGAGGCACGCAAGATCTCAAACCGACCCCGAAATTCAGCAAAAGCTACGCAAGATTTAAAAAAATTGCGCAGCGCTTCCGCCGCAAAGGGTCGAAATTGCTGAAAATCTGAGACGATTCGAATCCTGGGTACCTGCGGAGTGCCGAAATTACGGCTTATGCGTGAGTGCTTATGCGTGCCAAGAGAAGGGCAACGCGCGCACCTCAAAAGATTGTCGTCGAGCTGAATTCCTTCACTCCAACGCGGCTCCAAGGGGACCTGGAACCATCAAACACAACCAACGCCGCGGAACGCAAGCACAAGAACAGGCATTCCCGATTTCGTAGAACGTGCTAGGCCAGCTAATCACGCAAGGCAAGGTTGCATTCGATCAGAATTGCGCACAAGATCAAGGAAGCAACGCGGAAAAAATGGACCAATTACCGTTTTGTGGGAGTCTACACCCTTGCTTCTCCTCTTCTTTACACTTTCGGACTTATCTATTTCTAACTATTAAACGACCGCACGAGGTATGGTTTCGATACTACTACGGCGGTCCACTATCCGGAATACGGTTTCGTTATTCGTTTCAAGTATGCTTTCAATGTATGCTTTCATTACACATATACAGCGGTTACAGTTTCGTACTTTTTATGTTACAATTTATTCAGTTCAGTTCTCATCCCCGAAACTGGTTACACTTAGAGTTCGTATACATTCATGAACTCTTTCCATAACTCAACTGTACTGAGTACTCCGTACAGCAGGCTAGGCACCTCACATCAACATCATTCTGATCGGTTCTACTGTACTCCGTACTGAGTACTTTTATAGTTGTAGTTGCTTTTTGTACTTAGCCGTTTTTCTTTGCTCTTGTGCTTGCCTCCTCGAGCACACAATTACATAGAACATGTGAGTAACCTACAAATGCAGTCATGGTGACCTGGATCGTAAGAGACTACGTATTTGCTTTTCATTCGCAGAGGGCATGCTTGCCTGTGAATAATTCCGGGTTGGGGGACATTCTAACCTGATAGGGCAAAAGTATGCATGGCTTAATTAAGACTCGATATGAGCTCATTCATGTGTTGCATAACTACACATCGCCAAATACTGGAGTACGACCTGCGCACATGGTAAAACGTACACATGCGGGTACGCATGTGACAGTTAATCGACAGCCCCCCATGTGGAACCACTTTACGGGCATATGTTCGAGTGCGGCATCCATCATATCATATGCAAATGATGTTGTAAGTGATACGGCATTCAGTGGCATGTGTACGTTTGTATGATGTCAATACATTTGTATGTGATATCGGCTGGTGTTTTTGGAGTGACAGAATGATTACTTGGCATATCTATAATTGACTTCACTCAAAAACTCAATGATCCCGTGCTTTTTGTTCCATTGACTCGAGTTCTCATCCAGACCATAGTGTTTTGCAATGTTTTGCCACGCGGGTGATTTTTCAATGGATGCGTATGCATTAGGAGATGCCCTGTTAAGGAGACGTGCAATATATTCCAATCCGAGTTCAGAATCTCTTTCAGCGCGGTCAGCAGCACAGCGCTACAAAGTTACTGCCATACTTCCATGTTTTGGTTAAGTATGGACACGTAGTCAGAGTCTTCGCAGCAGGGCTTTATATCGTTTTGATTTTTCGGTATCGATGCAATCCGATATCCGAAAAGCGGTATCGATAATCGGCACAATCGATCAACAATCGATTATTTGGGCATCAATATAAATGTTGTTATAAATTAAATATGGAACACCGAAAACCGGCACAATCGATAGTTTGGTATTGGAATTCGATAATCGGCGATAAATATGATACCGTATATCGATAGTATCGGCTATCGGAAATTCGAAATATCGATATAGAGCCTTGCTTCGCGGGGTTCTCGCAGAGTCTGGCGTGTCCCGATACTTAACCAAAACATATAAGTATCCAGTATGGACTATGGAGTATGCCAGTTACTTTCACATAATTGCTACGGTGCATCACCCTGGACCCCGTCATGACGCCCTCAGAAGGCGTCACAATCATGATACCATCATCGAACGACCACGATGCGTGTCATCATCGAAGCACGATGTGTAGCATGGTGTGTAGCATGGTGCAGTACCATGCTGCTACCATGATACATATCCTGGTATTTATATTGACGATGCCGATTATTTTTGGGGTTTCATCGTGTGGCGATACGATTTTCAACCATTTCATCATTTTCAAAGAATAAATTGTTCGACGGAACTTGCAGCGCCCAAGCGCCTACTGTGGCATTTAGCGCCTGTCTACTGTGGCCCTACTGTGGCATTTAGCGCCTGCTACATACGTAAGTATGTGTGTGTATGCAATATGCAATACCTAAGTCAATTGCATATGCATATGCAATAAGGCGAGTGCATATGCAATATCGATGCATACGATGATGCAATAAGGCAAGTACATCGATGCAATAAGGCAATTGCATATGCAATATGCAACACGTAAGCAAGGAGCGGTATCGATATTCGATATTTTCGATACTATCGATTAATCGAAGTATTGCTATCGATCGATACCTTAAAAAACTGTTATCGAAATATCAAATATTGATTGATACGCTGACTTGACCTATCGAAATTGATTGGTACCTCATGAAACATTTATTGTTATTGATCGATGAGTTTAAAATACAAGTCCACCATTGGCAGTTATCAAAATATCGATACAACGATATTGGAACCCTGCTACCTGGTACTTTCATTGGCCCGTTTCTTGGGGGTGCAAGAGGCACGCGGCGGAGTCCTGGACGCTTGAAAATTGGTCAGCGCCAAGCGAAGGTCACAAATTCACCATAAATTCTGCAACCTACTACCTTGAACCCATCAACCTAAGAAGTCATGGTTCGTCGCGGTCCTAAACCCGCCCATAAGCGTGCGCAGCCACCACTGCAGGGGTGGAGCGTGCCTTTTCCAAGGTTGGTCGCATGCACTCAGATTTAAGGAAGAACCTGATTGAAGGGACCATAGAGCATTCCATCATGGCGAGCATGAACACTGTTGACTTCTTACCATAGATACTAGAATAGTTTAGGAACTTTGTTATCATGTGTGCACACTGTTGACTTCTTAACATGAATAGTAGATAAGTAGAATAGTTTAGGGACTTTATCATCATACAGTATGTAAACATTGTTAGCCTCTCAACATATCCGAATAGTTTGACCGCGCTGAAAAAGATTCTGAACTCAGATTGGAAAAATATTAATTTCTCCGAAAGTTTAAATTCCCGTTTCGACCAATAACAATGCTCGAACGGGTCAATGCATAGTTTCCGCCAATGAGTAGTGTGACGCGCGTGAGCGATGCATCGTCCAGTTTCGGCGGATCGTGCGACGGGTATTTTGCGGAGAAGCGGAAGGTGACACAAAACTCGACAGGCGAGGGAAAGGTCCAGTAAAGAGTACTAGGCGCTGTCGATCTCAATAAGAGATCTCCACTAGGCCATCTGACCGCAGGATCATGTGCGCGACAGTGCTTCGCTTTTTGCTTCCCAACATGTCATGCCATAACGCGTGGGTGGCGTCGCGGCAAATGTACGCGAATGCAGTGGCACTGTCATCGTTAGCGTCTGGCGATCGTGAGATCGAAAAATCGACTGTATCGCCCGTTGGGATTTGAGCTTTGCCTGTTCATCTCCGTGTTCGCTCGCCTCATACATAGCAAATAGGGAGGTTCCGATTTTTGTTCCGGATTACGAATTACAGCTGCACTATGTACCCACGCCGGGGATCAAAGGATTCAGCGCACACTTCGGGACACTTATCCGGAATCTCCGGAGCTCACTCGTGAAGAAGGGTGCTACGTGTGTGTATGCGTATCCTTGCGACTCCTTTGGCGCCCCGTAGCCACAAGACTGCACTATGTACCCACGCCGGGGATCAAAGGATTCAGCACACACTTCGGGACACTCATCCGGATTCTCCGGGTGCTACGTGTGTGTGTGTGTGTAACTCGTTGGCGGGCACTGCCTCTTGGAGAGCTCGGTAGATTCGTCTGTCGTGCTGCGAGGAGAGGCAGAAGGTGGTGGTGTTCACCTTCGGTGTTTTCCCTTGAATTTTGTGGGGAGCACTTAGGTGCCCGCATGTTTCCTTTTTTTTGACATGGGGTGTCCATGCTGTGTGGTGTGACTGCATTCATGACATAGCCATGGACCAACAGGTCCCATCCATCGACCGGGAGCCAATGGGGGGCATGCCAGCGGGGTCCGCTTACTCCGTAACCCAGAGACCAACAGTTGTTTGGCGACGATCGGTCACATCGTATCATCTTTCCATGCTGCTTTGCATTTGGGTTGGGAATGTGTATGCGTTTGTGTTATGACGTCAATCGTAATCCGGGATGACCTTAATGCTGGATTCAGTGACTCGTAGGTCATAACTTACTCTGACTCCCGTTAGCTGTACCAGTGCTCGTACAGTACTAGGTGACAGATACCTAGGTCACAGACGGCTTATATTCGTTTATCTCTTATAATCAGTTTACACTTGTATGAAAACTATTCAGTGACCACCCGATATATTACAGTATACTATATCTCACACTTAACTCGGAATGAACATCAAATGCAAAATCGATTCCGAAATCTGTCGTGCTCCGAATACTCCGAATTACGTGTGAACGCTGGCCGTTGCTGTCGCTTTTTACAAAATTCTGTCGTTTTCATGCCGACGTGGCACGAATGCTAACGGATGAAGAGACGCGCCGTGGGGAAACGCAAAGCAGACAGGCGCTCGATCAGAAAAATCTGAGCAATATTCTGAATCTACGATTTTACACGAAGTTTGCACCTTAATTCGTATTTCGTAACTCGTAGTTCGGGACGAAAATTGTCCCGGACGACGTAAGAATTAACACTGGCATCCCGAAGTTCGGGACGTTGACGTTTTCCCGGATTACGAATCATCGTCATGGGTGTCATGCGAAAAAAAGAATCTATGACGATAACTCGTAATCCGTAACCCCCGGAATCGCAAATCGGAACCTCCCTATAACTCTATGACGGTTAGCCCCCACACGAGTGTGGGCAGGTCGGTACCACCGAGTTCACTGCTTGTGGCGGGCTCTAGCGCGACGTAGATGGCGGCAAGGGGCAGGTGCCCACTTGCGAAGGACATAAGGTGGGAGGTGTGAAGTTAATTTGGGAGCAAGGGCTTGCCCTTTGCCGCCCTAGTTTTAGTGCAAAATGGTGTTATATAAGGTTGTCGAAAGTGGCCCTGTATGGGGG
>LGRX02035186.1:0-25343 GCA_001247695.2 Cymbomonas tetramitiformis | reverse complement strand
CCCCAATGTATGGGGGGGGGGTACAGTCCCTTCTCTGTTCACCCCTCGCCCTGAGTGGCCCTGTCACCTTGTCATCTTGCATCCGGCATCCGTCCGACCTTCACTCACTGCGATAAAACACTCCAACTATTTTATCTTATTCAGTTTAGCTTGACCGGACCACCGCCTGTGCTTCTTCTGTCATCACCGTGATACATATATTCATCATATATATATCTCTGTTTCTGTCAGGTTATCACTTCCCCCCAATGTATGGGGGGGGGTACAGTCCCTTCTCTGTTCACCCCTCGCCCTGAGTGGCCCTGTCACCTTGTCATCTTGCATCCGGCATCCGTCCGACCTTCACTCACTGCGATAAAACACTCCAACTATTTTATCTTATTCAGTTTAGCTTGACCGGACCACCGCCTGTGCTTCTTCTGTCATCACCGTGATACATATATTCATCATATATATATCTCTGTTTCTGTCAAATAAACAAAAAAACGAACGGAGATGGTCACCGAAAATGACTCATATCTAAATTCATAACAAGTACAGCGAACGGAGATGAAACATAGCGAAAATCATAAGGAGCAGAGGTTTGTTCTGTACAGTAATGATGAGTAAATTAAAATAATTTTTGCCGAGGTTTAGTTCAACACACGACAGTGACGGCTGAAATACTGATCTCTGATGGCATGGCATATGGCATACAGCGCAGCGTTGTAGGTCCATATTTAAAAGCCCAGAGACGTCATATGGCGTCTTTGACCCACAATTCGAGTTCTTTGGTTTTCATAGTCTGATTTGTCCGCTTATTCTGAATTAGTGTATTCCGCTAACTTTGACGGCTGCGGCTTCGAAGTATCCTACGTGGCGTATTGTCAAAAGTTGGCGGCACGCTCTTTCAGAATGCCTCGGGAGGGCCCGTTAAGGAAAACTGTAGGACGGAATTTCCCGACTCGTCGTAGTTTGCCCACACGGCGCGCCAGCGTACCCCCCGGTACCCGCTGGGGTACGCTGGCGCTGCCTGGCGGAACGGCCTGCTGATGCTGGCTCAATTTTCAATATTTGAAAATTCTGTCCTACAGTTTGTTAATCATTGATTGATTAACAATATTTATTACGGACAACACCTTAGGAGTTCAATATATTAAGTTTAGTACTTCGACAGCCTAGCGACATCCCGCGGAGATAGAGCGGAAGAAGTGCTTCATACCGCCAGCGATTCGTTGAGCGGATGAAGCGCATCTGCGCGTTTTAAACGTTTTACATAAGTTCACTTAGTTGTTGCTAAGTAGCTACAGCCACTCCCTTGGTCAGAACGCCAAGAGAATGGCGTTTCGAGGATGGCGTTTACCGCTCCTCGCCACTCGAAGCGAGGACCCCAAGATCCGCTTCGAGTGACCAAATCTGAGCGGGCAAGTTACCTTGCGCCCAAAGTATGTCGCGTGCAACATATTTTGGTGCTATCATGCTGCGGATGTACCTAATCTATTCATTAATTAACACCGCTGAAACAGCTCTTCACACTGGCGGAACGCGAGAAGTGCTCTTCACAACATGCAAGGCGGGTCTCGTGAGCGGCTCAGATGTCACGCGACGGGCGGGGGATTCGATCTACCGACCGATGCAGCATCTGAGTGCAAATGTGAAGTTTCATTACAACTCTAAGACGCTGTATGGCATGGCATACATATACATGGCAGCCCGTCATAGGTCATACAGTGACACTGGTTCCCACTCCAAAAGTTTCCGTTTCCAGGAGTCGCAAGAATTCCCAACTGGCACGGAACCTTGCGTGTGGACTTTTTGGTTTCAATGTTCTTGCAAAACCTGTAAGTTTCACATTTTCGCATTGCTGTTCTTCCCAGCACGATTTTGAATTCCGCTCCCTTGAACTTGTGAATACATTTTTTTCGTTTCTCGAAAATGGGGTTTGCTAAAGGCCTTAAGCGTTTCGTCTTGGGAAAGGTGTGTTCTTCTCGGAGACCTCGCTACTTTCGTTCGATTTATTGCCGTGCCATTTCGAGACTTCACTACGCGTTGCATCCACAGCTCCAGGCCAGCAGTATCAGGACTGACGGTTATTTTGCTTTTCAGAAAAAAATAGCTGTTCGCGAAGACCTTGGCCCTTTCAACCAAGGCTGCACCGTACCCACGAATAGTGCAGAGGTGGGCAGGAACTTAGTTATCCAAATCTTGAAGGCGACCAACTTGCCCAAGCTCGATGTCGTTGGACATTCAGATCCCTTTGTGAGGATGTGGGTAATAAATTCCAAAGACAAAGATGTGTCGGATAGGTATTCTACGCTTGTGCACAATGACACTGGAAATCCCATATACAACAGCGTGCGCGAAATTGAATGCACCCCCAGCGGCGATGACGCCCTTCGCTTGGATATGTACGACTATGATATCCCAGGTGTCCAGGGCTCCGACGATTTCATGGGAAGAATATGTGTTCCTGTGAAGGTTCTTCCCTTTCCCTCCCAAATAGGGTTTTCTCTTTCTTTGATGCCCAAAAGATCAACGCTCTCTGTGACTCTTGTCGCTCATTGATTGTCCGTTGCAAAGTAAGCTTTGCTGAAAATCTCCACGACATTTGGTGTCACAGGATTTAGTGCCCAATCAGGTGTACGACCTGCCCTTGCGAAACAAGAAAGGCAAAGAGACTCCTGCCCGAATAATATTCAAGCGTATCGTTTCTCCGCCCACCTTGCGTAAACGGGTGTACGTCATCCGGCACGGGGAGTCCAAGTGGAATGAAGCCCAAGAAAGCAACAATCTCGTGGACATGCTTAAGACCGTCGATCACTCCCTGAACGAAGTGGGTGTGCAGCAAGCGCAGGGTTTGGAGGCGAGATGGAAGCCAATATTTGCTCAGGAGGGAACGCTGGAGTCTCCGGTGTGGAAAGACGTGGATGCCGCCACTCAGGATGTCTGGGAAGCTGATTTCTTCCGTGCGGGAGCTATATTTGCCTCTCCACTTACGAGAGCCGTGGAGACTGCTCTCCTCGGTCTCAAGGGACATCCGACCCTCTCGCAACAAGGCCTGACGTTGCTCCGCAACTTAAGAGAAGTGAAGAATGTTGGAGGTCAGGACACTGTCGGCAAAGAGATAGGCGATGGTATTAAGGTTAGAGTGAAGAAAGAGCTGGAGAGCGTCCTAGGCGAGGGCCCCCAGGTAGACGATTGCTTGGCTTATCTTGATGTCAATGATTGCACGAGCGAGTGGTGGTCGAACGCGACAGATGTGGAAGTTGGGCCGGCCGTCAAAGACCGCCTCAATGACGTCACCTCATTCCTTAAGTTTCAAAACAGCCCAAGCATTATTCTCGTGGGTCACTCTCTATATTTCCGAGAGTTTGTCAGAGCATATTTGGCGCCAGAATTCAGTCAAGAAGACCCCGAGATGGCGAAGAAAATCTGGGACAACAAACTTGCAAATGCCGCGTGCCTAGGCTTGGACATGGACTTCTCGGCCAAAACGCCCTCAATTCTCAGGGCTAAATTCCTGTTCGGCACCACGGTCGCAGATCATTGAGGTTCAGGAAGCCCGAACACCTTTCGAGGCGAAGCTCTGTTTCCCTGCCCGGTGGTTGAACCGCAGGACGATGGAAGGCATCGTTTAATTTCATATTTGTTGACACCATCATGCCTTGAACTTGCACGTTACTCTTCTGCTAAGAGGCGGGGCGAGGCGACGGATGGGACTGGGAAAGTTCCATTTTCACTCTCTGTTTAAGTGTTTTGGAAAATACATTCGGCTTGAGCGGTGCTGGGCGTCCTGTACATTATCTATTATATTGCATATACCTCGAACGTTGAAAGTCGTACCACGTTCCTTCCGTACGTGCCCTCCGCTTAGATGCACCCACCTAAACCAGTTTGCAAAAGCGGTCTTGACAGAACTTGACAGCTTTTCCAAGCTTGCAAGCTTGAGAGGATCTGGGCATGCAATTCTTACAAAAGAGGGCATTTCAACCCAATGAACGCTCTACACCGCACCAAGGTCATCGTCCTGATGGGAAGTGAAAACACTACACCGTTTATGCTTTGTATGAGTATGCACACCATGTGCTGCTCTATGGTATGCTGTGCTGCATGGACTCATCTCACAGAGATTTTCAGGCCTCACCTCGAACGATAACGTAAGCTCTACGTCATTTGTTACAAGTTCTACATGGGCTACATCTGCTGACTCCCTGTCCTTCTTAAAAAAGTGAAAAATGGTGCCTTTCCAAGGTCCAGTCATCTTGCAATCTTCTAGAGAGGCCAGATGGATGACCGAATAGATGAGCTATTTTTGAAATTTGTGCCCACTTCATGTATGTGCTATTTTCAAATCGAGTGGTAGTCCTCCTCCCTCCGCCCAGTTTTTGCATCGTGGGACCCACGTCCCCCCTACCCTCTCCCCACCCAGTTTTTGTAGCACGCTCGCATCCCACTCCCCCCCCCTCTTGCCAAGCCAGTGAATGCAAGTGGGATGTCGCCCCCTCCTGTATCTGACTTTTTTGAACAAGCAAATTTACGAAATCCGATTAACGAAAGTTCATGAAAACCCGTTGTTTAATGTTTTCAAAAGCGAGATCTGACCTATAAGTTGCTTGATTTGCAGAATTTTGCATCATCTAACTGTTCTATAGGTAGACACTGAATGTATTTCATGATACACTGTGACGATCTAGCACCAACACTGCATTATTTGTAGACACCGCCACGGCATGTAGCTGCTCTCGGAGTCGGTACAAGGCCGCCCACTGCCCCCATTGCTGTTGCCCTTCGTCATATTCCTCAACCAAAGCAGCAACGAATCTCCTGTGCTCGCAATACTCGTTCGTGTAGAATCGCCAAATTGAAACCGTCAAACAACTAATTGTGTTGTGATACATATGTGTCGTCCAATAATCCAGAAGATATAAACTCCGCATTTGTGCCCCCCCAGGTGGTTGGCGAATTAAGTAATGACATACCATCGGGAATGTGATGAGCTGGATACGACGTACTGTGACCATTTATTGATTTTAATTCCAAAATGAGGTTTATAGAGTAATTGGTAGAAAAAAGTAGCAGGTGCAGATTTCAGTCGCGAGTTAATTAATTCTTAATTTTAACTTTTTTGGTTTTCAAGGGCTCCGAATTATATAATTTCTACTATTTTTCTACCTTTTTGGCTCTCATCATTCTCACTGGTGTCCTCTTCGGCATACAGTATCGAGAATGCGAGCGTTGTGCAACCCACATTCCAGATTCTCCGTGACACTCGACTGTACTGTATTGGCCAAGGGGAATACAATACTGTCGGCAGAGGAGTATCTTCTTGTGCATATTCACCGTGGACACGGATGCGAACACAATACTGCAAAAGGTCCAAAAAGTGTGCTGGCAGTAAAACATGGCTCTTTTTTACGCCGTACCTGTTTGAAATTTGAAATTTTGGACGAGATGGATTTTGGACGCGTTTGCTACACGTTGGGTACGGTATGTGGGACAGCCGCGTGGCCTCGACCCAGCGGGTTCGCGTCTGTCACCTACGAACTATCATTTAGCCGTCGGAAAGGTAATTGTCCATCAGAAAGTATGTCTTCTCCAGACCTTGAGTGCAGGATTTGCACCTTGAGGGGACACCTGAACACATGTGTATGCAACTCACTCACGGCGTCTGACATGCTCAAGGAGGCGCATCGATATGACTGTGCAGTGTGAACTACTAATAATTGATAGTAATTTGCAGTAGCAATTGTTGAATAAGTCTCCCCGCTCTCTAGTGTCAGTTGAAGCCATACAAATCAGCGTATGTGTGTCCCAAAACATTAATGGCTTGTTACTTTTAACTTTTTTTCTTATATGGAATGCCTGTGAATTAATTGACTTTTAATTGCATTTTAGAAGTGTATACATTAATTATTTAAATAAAAAATTGAATGTGTAAAAAAATGCGCCCCGGATTAATTAGCTTTAGAATCAATAAAAGGTCCACAGTACAGGAATCCTAGTTGCCAAAAGGAATCCTAGCATGCAATAATCAAAGTATTCTAGTCACCATGAATTCCGCGAGTCGCTCAAACTCTTACATATGTAACAAATAGCACCCATGTTTGTTGTTATTTACAAATGAATGTAAATGCTTGGTGCATGACGATGTACTATTGCAATGCGATACTTCTTGATTTATCTCACATGAGTATTCATGATGGTCATCGGCAGCAAATTATCGTGTAAACATTGATGCATATGCACGCATACAACACTTCATAAATGTGCATCGTACAAATGGAATATTCCTTGTTTAGCATGATCGTTAATTATTTCGATGGTTTTTTCAAAAGGAATATTATTTTTTTCGGAGCGGCGCCTCGCGGCGGGCGGGTTTTGCTCGCTCCGCTCGCGCTCCGCCGGTCGCCACCGGCGTTGCCAACTATTACAACTAGGTACAGGATGCAGCCAGTTGGTGCAATCGCAGTTCATTGCACCGCCGCCGTAAACGCGATGGATCCAGAGGTTTTCATAATCTTCGAAGTCCTCCCTCCAGATTATGTTGAATCTGCTCTGCGGATTCTGTACGTAGTTGACCGCGTGCTTTCGCTGATACTATCGTCGTCATCGAAGAGAAATCCTTTTTCCGCCTTCTCCACGCACTCCACGCAGAGAGAGGCCCACGCGGGCAAACTCATCACACCCGAAGATTTACTGTTTTATTGGAAGTATTCTGCGCCCGATGGTGACACTGAGACCAGTTTCTCCTCCATCAATACTGCCAGAACATCATTGCATTTCATTAGCGCTGCAAGTTTGTGTACCGCCTCTCCATCCACTGACGCTAAAACCCAATTTTCAAGAAAGCGAATAAGCCTTCCCCAGAATCCATGCGCAAAAGCATGTAAAGACACTCGTGCACAGTCGATAACTACTCTCGCTACAAAGTTGACCGTGCGATATCTTGCTGATAATCTAGCGCGATAAGATTTGGCTGATTCTGTAGAGCGCTGACCGTGAGTAGGTGTAGAAAGTTCATCCCTCAGTTCTTGTAATTCTAACACTGCCAGAATCCTCAAAGCAAGGTCACGAACGAAAGTATATCCAGATTAGCATAACGCTGTAACCAGCCCGCAGATGTACCCACACCATCCGCAGCCTTCTCCAGATACTCCCGCCGATCATCTCGCAGAGAGTCCAGACTCGGTAGCTTTTCATAATAAACCCACCAGCACAGAACTACGTTGCCCTCTGCCGGGATGAGGCCATTTGCGCGTGTGATACGCACACTGCATCACCTTATTCTGTTACAGATTATTAAACGATCGATATAAGTGTTCAAGTTCACCCGAGAAAGAAAGGGCAAGAGAAAGCAAGAAGGCAGCATTGCCATGTCGTGCGGCTTTTGGCTGAAAGAGCCTAGCCCGCTTTGTCGCATTCTCGGTTACGAGCTCCTGTCCAGTCTCAAGTTCAACCATCTTCGCAGTCGGATCCAAAATAGTATATCAACTTGGGAAATTTTGTCAGTTTCTCAACCAGCTTATTATCAATACGGTACTTTGCTCCACTTTATTGTCTTCGTGTACGGTATGCTGCCTTATAACCAGTGGGTTCAATAATGACGCCACCGCCTGATGCAAAGGAATAACAATTTCCGGTTTTCGAACATACGAAGTATGTGTTTTTAGTTGGTGCTTAAGTATGGTTAAGTATGGGAGATCGCGGAACGGTATCGACCATATAACTTCTTCATGCCTTAACCACTTGACCCCCCGAAGTGCATAATATGTTTAGATAGGTTCAGCCAACCTATTTATCAAATAAAAGATTTTGAACATTTTTATGCTAATGTTGACCTCCAGTAAACCATACCTTGATGAGTTACAGCGTGGCTTAGAAAGCGACACCATATAGCAGTGTCAGCGCCCGGGCAGCGAGACCCAGGCGCAGCCCCGGAGTGTGCGTCGACCAGCACCCGCATCCAGCTGAGGTTCCCACTCTTCGGAGCAGGTAGCGCAGGAGCACCCGTCACCAAAGGGGTGTACCATAGAGCACTCCAACGGCCCGGAGCACGCCGGGTCCGCTTCAGAGCGGAGGTGCCCCCAGATCTACCTTCAGGACGAGCGATGCTGAAGAAGGAGTTGAACGGGAAGCGGCCGCAGCAACTGACGCGTAGGCTGTAGCGGCTGCGGGACCGGCACCCCGCAGCTTGGGATTCTTCGAGAATGGTAACCCTCGGAGGGTAGACTTCGCCAAGCCCAAGACGCAGCGCAGTTCAAGATACGCCTGCGGGAGGCGATAGCGAAGGTCAAAGCCGTGGCGTCTCGACGCAAGCAGGCACTTCCCGCCATACAGCCAGCACCCTGGCCGGACGACCCAGAACCGGAGGACGACATCACACGCACCCTCCGGCATCAAGGGCTGGTGGCTGATGAGGCAGGCACCTACCATCTCCCGGAAGACAACTCCGACGCTGAGCTCAAGGAGATTGAGGAGAACCTGACCAAGCTGGCGTCCATCAGACCGGACACGGGGGTGGATCCCACAGCTGGACGCTGGGGTGAGTGGTTGGACCCGAACGTGTTCGAAGCCATTGACACTTCAGGGCCTACCCTTCTGGTCTTCTGGGCCTGGATAGGGCCGCACGAGGTCAAGGTGCTCGTGGACACTGGGGCGTCTGGCAGTTTCACCTCAGAGACGGTGGCGCAGCGGCTGAAGATGCGCCCGCAGCGGCACGACGAGAAGGAGATGAGAGTCCAGGTGGCGGACGGCTCCACGTACGACGCTAACTCGTGCATCCGGCCGAAGCTCACCGCTGAGACGAGAAAAGGAGTGTACTCGAGGCAAGTGGAGCTGCGCGTCATGCCCCTGCACCTAGGAGTGGGCATCGTGCTGGGCGGGGACTGGCTGCGCTCCCTGCAACGTGTCACTCTCGACTACACCGGAAGAGGCAGCATCGCCTTCGGGACCGGAAGCCGACGCGTTGTCATTGCCGGGCGCAGTCCAGGCACCTCACCCACTCCCAAGCACCGGGCCATGTGGCTTGTCGATGCGCACCTGTTGGACGTCGGTCGGTCGCACAAGGACTTGAAAAAGCTCCGCGCAACGCAACAGGAGGCGTACCTCGTTTACCTGGCGCCAGACGGAACGTTCGAAGCAGAGGCGCAGGACCCAACTTCACCGCTCGATCAAGCGGCCCTTCCGTCCGATGCTTCGGACGACGACGTGCCGCAAGGAGGGGGGGAACAGCAGCAAGAGCAGCAGCAAGAGGGCCCCCCGCCACTGATGGAGGCGACTTGGCGGAGTCGGACAGCGACGCCTCGCGCTGCTCGTTTGCCACGGCCGCCTCCATGGAGGACTTGATTACCGGCTCCGAGTCCAGCGACAGCGATCGTGGGCTCACCGAGGCGGAGGACGAGGCGCAGGAGTTAGTATGTGCGCTGCACGACCTTCCGGGCTCCGCGCAGAATGCTGGGGGCAAATGGGGACCGCATCCCCTTCGTGCGCGCTGGGAGGCGTTCCACATGCTCACCCGCGAACGTCGTGATCAAGCTGCAAGAGACCACGCCGAGGGCCTGGAGGGCGATGCATTGGGAGCGAGGACGACGCCTTCGAGCGTTGGAACACCGCCCGGGCTCTCAGAGAGACGACGGCTCGTGGGCGGCGATCTGCAAGGAGTTCACGCCGGCAAGCGCGACGTCTACTGGACAACCCAGCGACCTCGCTCGACTCCAAACCCCCCGACGTGGACGTGCGGAAGCTCGCAGGGATGAAGACGGCGGCAGCGACCGAGCAAAAGCCAGCCGCAGCAGCGCCTACTCCACCACCTGACGAGATGGACGCCGACGTTCCCGCTTGGGTTTGGGCAGAGCTGGAAAAGATCAAGGAGGAGTACAAGGACGTCATCCGCAGCGAGCTGCCGGATTCCGGAGTGCAGGACCGCGAGTACAAGTCCTACTTGCGCCTGAGGCCGGACTACGACGGAGCACCACTCCGCCGCCGGGGGTACAAGCTGTCGCCGGAGGAACTACGGCAACTACGCCGACAGCTCGATGAACTCCTAGCCAAAGGGTACATCCGACCCTCGTCTAGTCCCTGGGGAAGTCCGGTTCTGATGGTGCCGAAGCCCTCCAATCCGGAGGAGCTTCGGCTCGTCATCGACTACCGACAGACAGAGAAGAAGAAGGCTTTATTTTTTCGAAGCGGCCCGAAATTTGAAACTTTTACTGGGCCCCTTTCGGCCAGCCCGGCCAATATATCTTCAAAATTTAATCTTAAGTATGGCAAGATCATAAAAATCGCACAATTTTCACGAAAATCTTCATAATCGGGACCCTTGAGAGACGGCCCGCATCCAACAATCGAGCGGCCCGCAACCGGCCCGGGCTGACTTCAAACGGCCCCGGGCCGGCCTCTCACGGTAAGCCTTCTTCCCTGCCGACAGATCAACGAGATCACTGTCAAGGACAAGTACCCACTGCCGGACGTCCAAACGCTCATAGACGATCTCCAAGGAGCCAAGTATTTCACCACTGCGGACGCCCTTTGGGGATTCTGGCAGGTCCCCATGAACTCCGAGGACGTGGAGAAGACCGCCATGAACACAGCGTTCGGAGCGTACGAGTGGTTAGCGATGCCCATGGGACTAAGTATCCAACAGCCCCTCTTGCTGGCAAAGAATGATGCAGCATCCAATACCTTGGGCACCTCCCCTTCTGTCGAGTATTGGTCGACGACCTCATATTGTTTACGTCGACCCCGGAAGCCCACCTGGACGCGATACGCCAAACGCTGTCGCAAACACAAAGTGTACCTCACGGAGTCGAAGTTGAAGTGCTTCAAAATCAGTTGTCGCTTCCTGGGCCACTGTATAACTCGAGAAGGATGTCGACCGCAACAGGACAAGGTGGCAGCGGTGTGAGACTGGCCGCCTTTGGAGTCGGTAAATCACGTGAGACAATTCCTTGGCCTCGCGGGCTTCTACTGGCGCTACATCCAGAACTTCTCCGACCTGGCTCACCCCCTCACGCAGCTGACTAAGAACCTGGTACCATGGGAGTGGGGCCCTCGTCAACAGCTCGCTTTCGAGAAGCTCAAGACGGCCCTCACCACTGCCCCCACCCTGGCTCTCCCCAACCAGATGGCCGCACGAGATGGCACTCGACAATTCGTCGTGCAGACGGACGCCAGTGGAGTAGCCCTTGGAGGAGTGTTCATGCAGGACCTGTGGAAGGGGCTCCAGCCCATTGCGTTCGAGAGCCGACAGTTCACGTCGGCCGAGCAGAACTACCACGCGGGCGAGCGGGAGTTGGCCGCCATCCATCACTGCACCACGGTGACATGGAGGCACTACTTGATCTTCACCGAATTCAGGCTTATGGGGGACCACGCCCCACTGCGCTGGCTGTTCGCTCCCTCGCGGGAGCTCAGCCGAAGGCAAGCAAGATGGTACGAAGATATGGTGGAGGTGGGAGTCCACGCCATGGAGCACGTCCCAGGGCGCACCCTGGTGGTACCCGACGCGGCCTCCCGCCGACCGGACTACGTCGAGACGTCCGCCCGGGATGGACTGCGCGAAGCACGGAAGCAGGGTATGTAGACCCCACCACCGACCAGCCAGTCACCGCAGAGGCAGCGCGGATCGCTGCTAATGCTAAGGGGAAGCCGTACCTAGCCGAGGACCCCGACTCCCCCTTGAACGTGGCAGCCATGACTACATAAGAGGCGTGTAGTGGGGGGCATATCCTTATTAAATACAATTATATTCCTTAAGTATCTTGTGTATTTGCCAGGATTTCCCGGTATTTCTGAACGCCTCTTATGTAGTAGACCCACCGGTCATCTACGGCAACACCACCTCAATCGGTAGCGGGTCATTTTTGTCGCACCGATGGTCATTTTTGTCGCTGTCGCAAGAATATTCCTTTGTCGCAGGCTGCGACGAAAATGACCAAACGGTCATTTTTGTCGCAGCTTGCGACGAAAATGATAAAATGGTCATTTTTGTCGTAAAACTTCAGGAAAATCTTAAGAAAATTTTTCTTACCCGTGGTGAACAACACAGGTCGATAACGGGTCTATTGTTTCACACAGGAATTTGACACAGTTTAAACATGGCCTATTATTACAATATCTAGGCACATTCAATGCATGGACACTGAAGGATGCAAGCAGGATTGTGCTATACTCTAACATATAATATTATTACAATATTAAAGCATGTAAATGGAACGAGACAGCAAACAAAAACTACGTATCGATCAATCAATTAAAACAGTTCATCTATCCTAAAGTAAGCAATAGCAGTCTTGGAAATCGGCAGAGTTGCCTACAGCTCCTTCCAGTGCTACAGACGGCCAAAAATCGCAGAGTTCCTGCAGGCACAGATCTGTAAATAAGTACAATTTAGGATAGTCAAAACAATAGCATGCACATCGTAACAGCAACGCACGAAAATAAAAAAAGACAGCAATGTTGACGCCGAAAACGCATGCTAACCTGCAAAAAAACAGCGCGCCAGTCAGCAGAGGTGTTGGGAATCGAACCCAACCCGATAGGCAAGATGCCCAACGGGCTCCAAGCACTCCCAGCGTAAAAACAAACTCCGGAAAGGGAGGCAATGCGTCAGTCACCGACAGCGCACGAGATTCTGCAAATAACTGCACGCTAAAGAGCAGAGATGGGAGTCGGCGTGCAAGATTCCCGGCGGACGGAATTCAAGCACTGCCAACGAAATCAAACCGAAATGCTAAAAGGGAGCTAGCAGCCAAGTTTTCTGTTGCCTTCGTTCAACGCACTAGATCCTGCAAAAAGAACAGCGCGCTATACAAGGCATGCGTGTTGGGGATAAGAAAAATGTCTAGGGGCTCCAAGGGCGCAATCCCAGCGCAGAAACAAAGTACAAAAAAGGGCGGAGTAAACAACACTGTAGGGAACAGTGCGCTAGTCAGAAACTAAAATAGTCAAACAAAAAAAACAAACGAAGAACATCAATACGCCGCGGAGGTCGGTTGGTCGTTGTCGGCGCCTGGTAATTACAATACAGGTTGTCGGTCGCTTAAGATTAAAGGATACTGTAGTTGTTCAAGATGTGGTGACGGTGACCTTGGGAAGATGGGACCGTGACGCGGACTGTGACGCGGACACGCGGTCGGAAAACAGTCGACTGGACTCTGGAGGGCTGCTGTACTGGATCTTCTACATCCTAGATCCTTGCGACAGTCTTGCGACACTTCTTGTGACAGCCCCAAGATTCGATTTCCGATGCGGATTTCTGATCGATCGAGCGGATTTCTGTATTTTTACTGATCGGGCGGTCTGTCGACGGTTAGATCGTTCGGTCGACAAACAGTCGACTGGAGGGCTGCTGTATCTTCGACATCCTAGCGACACAAACTAGATTCGGTTTCCGATGCGGATTTCATTTTTTCCTGATCGAGCGGTCGTTCGACGGTTTGATCCGTCGGTAAGTAAACAGTCGACGGAGGGCTGCTGTATCTTCTACATGCTTGCGACAAAATTTAGATTCGGTTTCCGAGTCAGATTTCATTTTGACTGATCTAGCGGTCGGTCGAAGGTCCGATCCGTCGGTTGACAGACAGTTGCGACAACCTGAAGTTTAGAATTTTGGATGGCGAAAATTTTTGGGGCACCTTGACACTGTTCGAACGACGATGTCGAATTCATGTCTCCATTTATTTTCTGAAAACCTGCTTTACCCCTTTAAGGGAACGAACAGAATTCACTGTTTTTTTGAGAAGATTCTGTGCGGTGGTCTCGCGACAAAAGAATATTCTGCGACAGCGACAAAAATGACCAGTGGTGCGACAAAAAGGACCAGGTACCACCTCAATCGATCACTCAATATATTACCTGTCCCAAACTGAAATATATGAAAATATATTTTATTTCTATATATGAAGGTCTCAGAATGGGACACGCACCGGCAACATTCCTTGAATGTTGCTTTTAAGTCATACTCTAGTCATACACAAGTCATCGCACAAATCATACGCAAGTCATACTCGAGTCATACGCAAGTCATCTGATGTCGGCCTCAGATCAATATGTGTGAATTATATTGTCCCATTTTCAAAACTTCATATATAGAAAATATATCTTTATATATTTCACTTTGGGACACTATTTATCACGAGGCGATGTCGGCAAATTCTACGAGTGTTCCTTTTCTGTGAATGACAACAATTGCGATCGCAAACCGCAAATTTCATTTGTTTCAATTGCTTATTTTGCATATCACTGATTAGTATCAACAAAAGCAACAATTTCCAATTGTTGCCGTTCTACATATTTGCATTTCGCTTGTTGTCCCATTCTCAGATCTTTATATATAGAATAATATATTTTCCTTATTTCACTTTGGGACACTGTGTGTCAGATATTGTATATTCATTTCACAATATTTGCGATTCATTTCACAATATTTGCGATTGTCGACATCTTCGGCAATTGCGATACAATATGCCGATCTGTGCCGATGCAAGCCGATATCATCTACTGTCCCAAACTGAGATGTTTGTATATAGAAAAACTTAATTTTGAATGTTCAAAATGGGACACCTGCGATTGTTGCCATTGTTCCCTGTGTTTCAATTTGATTTTCTGGAATTGTGGAATTCTGCGATATCGCAATTTGATTTTCTGGAATTCTGCGATATACATTCTGGAACTCTTGTCCCAAAATGAGATTTGCATATATAGAAAATCTTACTTTTTTATGTTCAAAATGGGACACAAAAAATTCTTCAACTACTGTTGCATTTCTATGAATTTCACAATGAAGCTTGCTTTCATACCTTATAGGAAAATATATTTTCATTATCTCACCTTGGGACACTATTGTTTCTTTTTTTCAACAGTGTAATCTCTGGGTCTGGAATGTCTACAAACTCAGGAGATTCCGTTTTGTCATAGAATATCAATTCACACTTGCGCTTGCTTTTCTTGGTCTTATTCAATTTTAGGTATCCTTTCAGGGTTTTCTGGTAGTTGGGAGATTTCTTGTCACTGATGGACACATTTACCTCGTAGCCATCGTAATTTCTAGATGTCTTGGATTCAGTATTGGCTTCGAGACCCTCCTTTTTATTTGACGTTCAGCCTTCGCAGAGGCTTTGCTATCTGCATCGGTCTTCGTACCACGAGTCTCTTTCGATGATTTCGACACGGGTCCTTGAACCTCAAGAAGTTCGCGTGGTTTGTATTTCCGGCTTAAGGTATCGCCATCACCGTCCTCAATCACGAACGCCAACCCTTTTCGACTTTTGACCTTATATACTTTTGTACTCCATTGCCTCTTCTCCTTATCAAATATTTTTTTTGTTACACGTAATCGTACGTTATCACCTGGCTTGATGTCAAGTTTTTGCAATAGTTTTGCAGTCTCGTTGCGCTTTAACAAAACCGTCCTTATCACTCGGTTCTTATTCATACTATCTGGTGGTGTATCGTTGACATTCCCTTGGTTGCCGGTCTCATTATAATTATCAACAATAGTATCAATATAATCTACCCAATTGGATTTACCTGTGGATGCAAATACTCGTTCAAATTTGCCTTTTAACGTTCTGTTAAACCGCTCGATTTTTCCTTGTCGTGAATGGTCCTCGGCTTGAGACGTGTAATGCTTTACACCTTTCTCTTGCAACAAAGCTTGTACCTGCTTGTTTGTAAATTCAGAGCCTAAATTGGTTGTCAATGTATCCATTCCGGTTTCCTTAATCAATCTTCTCATTGCGGGCACGATACCTTCTACGTCTTCCTTCCGTCTGTCGGCTTTATCTCTGACTGTCTTGCTTTTTAGTGCAATTGCATATGCTTTATTGGTGTTAATATTCACAGCTGTTAAAATCACAGCATATCCTTTGTTCACCGATTTTTCCCTGGGCAAAAAGGCAAGATCAGCTTGTATTGATACTTTATCTACTGGCCCATATATTGGATAGTAATCTTTCCGCTTTACACGTTTAGGCTGTGAAAGTACTTGCGAGGCTTCAGTTTTCGAAATTGCGGTCTTAACCTGAGATTCTGTCACTTTATAACCTCGTGTCTTAAGCTTCTTCGTGAATGCAGCGGCACTGCTTAAACCAAATTTAGGATCCAAATATAGCTCTTGCAATCTACTTTCAGATATTGATTTACTTGTCATTTAGTCTATATAATAGTCTTACATATAGTATACACTGCCGCACCAAATCAATGCCGACAAACTTTTGTGGTGATTATCAAAGTGTCCCATTTTCAGATCTTTATATATAGAATATTATATTTCAGTTTGGGACAAGTGTCCCATTTTGAACATTATTGAAATTTTATATTTTCTATATATACATATTTCAGTTTGGGATATTATCAAAAGCCACGACCTCCCAAGTGTCCCAATTCACATTACCCTTGTCGTATTTGAAGTTAAACGTCTTGGTTTCAGATCGCGTCTCCATACCTAACGGTTTAACATTCATTAGCCCACTATTTCTGTTGATAGGATGCCTAATGACCATATTGGTTAATGTGACTGACTTTTCGTGTTTACGACCAATTATCATATCTTTCATTGCGTCGTGATTAACGTGTTGTAAATTATCATCACTTAATGAGAAGCCTTTAATCTTAGTCATAGCATAACCGTCAGCAAACTTTAAACTGTAGCTTTTAGGACCTGTCGAAAGAAATTCAACACACTTCCCGTGATCATTTTCAAGATCTTGTAATTCACACTTCAGCATACCTAACCAAGGTTGACGATAGGCATTTCCATTATATATGTGATAGTTTTCAGAGGTTTCACGATATATGATTGAGTCGCAGTCAAAATATAACACATTCGAAAATCCTGCAATCTCCATTAGTTCATACAATTTGATTCTACCGTAACTTGTGATAAAGGATGCAAGAAGTTCGTTTGTCGCAAATCTGGTGTCGGCAAATACCTCAGAATTCTCGCTAAAATTCATAAGCACCATCTCACCGTTCTCTCCTCCAACAAATTCGTACTTGCAGTGATATCGCTTATTGCTTATGGTGATGTAAAACTCTCCTGGATTTTAAATTATTTTGCTCTTAGCTTTATGTTGACGCTCCCCTAATTTGCCATATAAAATGTTTTGCATATCTTTGGAAACCTGTCGCAATCCTGGGTTATATCTGATGTTCGTCTTATCGAGCTTGACACCCTCGTGAAATTCAAATTCCTTGACAAACTCGTCTACCTCTTTGTCCGGAGGTCCTGACGCCTCGGTCTTTAACTTAAGAAACATATCGATGTAACTTGCAAATAGGTCGATAGTAGTTTCTTTCCAATGCTTCTCTTCTACGGGCACGTACGACAGATGGATTTCTGAGCTCACCCTTTTGCCTTATTCACACAGTCATATGGTTACTGCCTGTCTTACGTTATTTTCGCTTGAAATCTCTGACGCCTACGTGAGACAACCTGCAATTCTTGTCACCTTTATTTAGTGCCTGCTTATCTTGCACTGAATTCCTGATCTCTAATCTAGCATAACTTTACACAGGCCAACTGCTCCTGTGTGCATACATAGCCAATTATGGCTTCGGAGTTTCCAGTCCTACTGATGAGCTGTGCCTGAAGGCGGCCAGTGAAAGTACTCTAGGAAGCCTAAAAACACTGCATTATGACGGTATTATTTTTATGAGAAATATTGCTTTCATCAACTGCTTTGTTATATACAACGAGTAAACCTCTGTATACACTAATTTAACCCTTAAGCCGGTATCTGGGTCAGATCTGACCCAGAAGCGATGGCAAAGTATATGCTGCTTGGGCAATTGCGGTTGCATACCTTGCATGATTTGTGCACTGAGTATTTGCACGTACACCGTTGTGTGCATATGTAAGCGTAGCGTACTTGTGCGGGGCACGTATGCATAATATATATCGCACGTACCCGCATATTTGTCGCGAATCAGTTGCACATTTGTACGTTTTTTGCGTAATTTCATCTTGCAAACCATACAAAACGCGCCTAAACTGCAACGTTATACTTACCTACGGCTCATCTACAAGCACGCGTTGCATCATGGGCCATGTCCCGATCATTATGTAAGTGATTGGTGGCTATCATTATGGAATATGACCCATAGTATCGCAAAAATCACCACACGTGTCCCTTAAGTATGGAAAACATTCCTTAAGTATGGAAAACATTGTGAAATATATGTATTTTTAGTGTTTTTTTTGGCATAAATCCACAGAAAACGATAGGCAGATGAACGCACATCGGTGCAAGTGAATCATCCTTGGAACGTATCATCAAGGTCGATGATTTAATTCCAAAATTGTGCAGAAATATGTCGAGCAGATGTCGTCAACAATGACGATGAAATTAAATCGTGCCTGTAAAATCGAAAACATTCTAACCATGTGCGCATATAAGAGTGGATATATTCGACATATATCAACATGCAGTGTCGCAAATAGTTGGTAATATAGGTATGCAATAATTGGTAAAGCAAACGGGCATTTAGTAACTAAGCATGCATCGCAAAAATCCATTCTCACAACACATATAGAAAACCCTCGAATTCTAACCACCGGCTTAAGGGTTAATCTTTAACTACACCACCCTGAGCTCTAACACTACTGTGCAGAGGTAGTTGTTTCGACTCAGTGTATTGACAGAAAGGGTGAATCATATTTCGGTACCTTTCCCAACTTGCTGGATTTTAAGTACAGTGGGAGTTCTATTCTTTATATCTTACGATCCCTTACTGGTGGTTTCACGATTCCTTATCTCAATGAGTCTACCTAATCACGCACAAGGGGCTTTTTATCCCCAGTCAATGCAGCAGTACAATCGGAATTCTCAACAGTCTAATCAACAACAGCATACTCAGCCGCCTCCCCCTCCATACCCTCCACCACCCAATCACTTCCAACCACCACCTACCCAGCCTTATCAGGCTCAACCAGTACCGAACTGGGGTGCGCCGCGGGAGCAGAATCAGTTTGGCGGCGGCGGGTTTAAGCCTGGAATCACACAACAACTCCGTGATCAGTTGCACCAAAGTGAGATGCACAGAATGAGTGCCGACCTGGAACTCGCACACGAGCGGGCGATTCGTCAAGCTCTGGACAAGCAGCGACCAGACACACCACGGAAAACAGGCAGTAAGTCACGTGGGGACACACCTGCAACAAAATCCCGTTCTGCGTCGAAGTCCGCTTCCGTTTCAAAATCGAAGTCAAATTCACGAACCGGCAAACGTGACAGGCTCTCAGGCTCCAATGAGACCACCGATTCAGCGGATTCCGGTGATGAAGTTCTCTCCCCTGAAACAGAGAAATACAGGCGCCGCCGTGAGCAACACCATGGGCTGATTTTATCTCTGCGTAACAACTTTATATGGATCGCGGGGGTTTTGGTCAGACAGACGCGCGGGGTCGGTATGGGTGGACGTGACAGCCCCTCAGTCGATGGATTGGTTTGTGCTTATGGTGAAAGTGAGTTCTCTGAGTCCTTACGCGCTGACGCATATTTTATCAATCTTATGCAGTTTATGAGGCAAGCTGATGACTGCCTCGTTCTGGTTATTTTTATGACCGGCACACCCGTGGAGTGGGCACATATCAGGGGAATCCTGCGCAGGCATCGTGACGGGTGCTATATTGCAGGGATGCGGGTTCTTGAAACGGGGGGTGCGTGCACGAGCTTGTGCACCACGGACCGTCTGGAGTTCTGCGGGATGGAGGCTAGCTTCGCCGAAAAACAATGCGGCATCCGACCAATGACGCAGAACGAGAAGCGGGGATCCCTCGGCCTTTATGACACACCTCGGGCTTTCCCTTTTGTTAACTGGGCTTCCGCGTGCACCCGCACCCGTAAGTTTATCACTCTGATCGGTGCCCTCCACAGGATTTTTTGTCACTCTTCACACGAACTGCTTATGCTGATCGCACTGACCAAACTGGAGATGGAACTGCTCCGAGCGGGCTACCCGACAACCTGGCTACGGGATGGTATCTTCGCAGTTGCTGGCAGCACGGCACTGGACTTCTGGCTACGCACTGCGACCCGCGTAGCCACTGATTCTCCTTTATTGATGCATTCTGCGACTTGGTCAACGATTGGAGTATACCTACTGAGTTGCTGGGCATACATCGATTTCTCCAAATATTTATGGCTAATTGTGCAAGTGTTAAATGGGTCAAATTTATTGTCGGTTATCTTCAAGAAGCAATCTCTGAAGGCAAATACAGCACGCCGCAGAATTGTTACATCAACGTGACAGTACTTTGCCAGCTCTTTCTTATTATCAAATATGTAGCATTTGTCCCTTTTATGTTTCCACCAATTATGCAAGCCTTCGTAAGCTTCGGGCTGGAGGATGTGAGGATTGTAGTATTTTAAATCAGGGTACAGTCCGATGTAATCTTGGTTTTCCAACGTATATACGTATTAAACATATGTGGGTAATAACCCTTTGATATTTCGTTTTCAAATCCAAACATTTCTGGCAGAGTGTGCAAAGGTCGAGACATAAACATATCAAGGTATGTCTTACGCAAGTTCGACTTTACACAAAACTTCCGAAAATATTTTTATTAGATAGACATGTCGCTCAAAGCAATCTAAACATATTGCGTACTCCGGGTATGCAATTAACCCAGGCATTGAAAAGTTATGGTCGATACCGCTCGGTTATCTCCCATACTTAACCATACATAAGCGGAAACTTAAATCGCTTATATCTCACGATCTAGAAAATCAGAAGTTTTGTGTAAAGTCGACCTCGCGTAAGACATACCTTGATATATGAATCGATGAATCGTACGTTGCCAACTGTTAAACACAAAATATCAGCACCGGTGTATAATATATCTTTTGGTGGCTTTTGTTGTTCTGTGATGATATAATCCACCAGAAGTCTGAAGTCAAACTTTGAGCCGCAATGAGCAATCATTGTGTAGCCATTATGGCGGTCCAAACAAACCCAATCCATAAAATCTCCAATTGTCTTGTGAACTACACTTGTGCCATCGCAATATTGGCTCTCACAATGGTTCACGATTAGCTTCCCATCAATACTTTGGCGGGTTTCAAAATCAAAGCATACAATCGACCCTTGTTTCAACACAGTTTTGGGCTCAACCTTTGTCATATAACATTTATGCTCATACAAATCACACACAACCTTGCAGTTAGGGCACGCTTTGTAGCCACATCTATGTTTTTCAGCTGGATTGTACTTAATTGAGCAAACACCACATTTGTGAAGTCGATCACACGTAACCAATTCTTTGTGCAAATGATAGCAACTTTCATTCATAAAGCTACGGTTGCAGTCTATGCAATAATGCCATTGTTTGTTGCCCTTTGTCATACGAACAAGCTTGCTCGCAAATATGCATCTTTGTGATTTGCATTGAGTGCACGATGGTCTATATTGAGCTTCTTTTAAAGCATCGCTTCGGGTCATTCTTACTATATATACACACATTAATTCTTTAAATTTGTTCATAGGTGTCCCATTTTAAGATTTGATATGACTAATATAAAGATCTCACTTTGGGACACACAATTTGAGCGACAAAAGTTTTGATTGCACAAGAAATCGCAAAAAGTTGGTGTGCAAAACCGCCCCATATTCATTTAATTAACACTTGTCCCAAAATGAAATATGTATATATAGTATCATATAAATATGAATATTCATTTTGGGACATTAAATGCTGAAATGTCAAAATATTATGGGCGAAAATCGAGTCCGAAATCGTCAAAAACATCACTCTGCAGATCGTGAAATTTCTCTACCTTTTTTCTGCACAGAAAAAAATACTTACTGTACGACTATACTGTATTCAGTGGGTGACACCGGCACGACCATTAAAACCGTCAAAATCCGTCCACCCTTCCGTCCACTCTTCCGACCACCCTTCCGACCATCAAAATAATATAAATATATTGTGTAAGTATTTCAGGCCGTCAGATCGTTCGATATCTGCAATATCGCCGTAACTGTCGATACGATGGTCGGTTGGATGGTCGGTAGGATGGTCGGGAGGGTGGACGGAAGGGTCGACGGTTGACACGGCGCCTGCTGCGAACCAGTGATGTTGCAGGTGGCGATATATATGCAGGTGATGTGTCACGTTTTATACGGAAAGCAGATCTAATGAATATTTGCTGCAAATTCAATTGGCTGTCCTGGATAAACAGTAATAACATTTCCGATGACAAGTGGAAGGTGAAAACAATTATTCATACAGTGTAAAATATCTCGGTGTTTTCGCCATATTATTTGCACTGCATACTCTGACTGCTTCTGATCGCTTGACGCCTATTCTAAGGTAAATTCTGATTGAACTGAGATGGAAGTCCCGAAAGGTCCGCAGTCGCCACGGTCAAAGCGGAGTGCGCGTGTCGTTGTGAGTCGAAGAAAACACAGTCTTGGAGTCACATGGCCATGCTTGGAGTCTGGCACACCCACATTCGCCACACGTGACCCCGACGCTCCTACGGGGAAAGCAATATGCGTCCACATTCGGAAAGTAAAAGGTCGTTGGGTCAGATGCAAGCGTAAGCCTGCAAACGGAGGGTACTTCTGTATGGAAGACCACTTCGACACAGCCATAGAGTCTATTGTGTCCATTGACAAGGGCGCTGATGCGTATTGCAAGCAGTGTGACCTTTTGCAAAAGTCGAATGACGCTGAGGTTTATGAATCGATATGCGATACCACTGCTTACAAAGTGGTGCTCAAGTGTTTGATAGCAAGCGCTTCAGCTGATAAGGAGGAAGCGTTTGAGAGTCTTGACCTGACGTCTTTGAGTGAGCTTGACAGCGAGTGTAAAGAATTCGTTGAGAGCATGACCGAGTCACGCCAAGAGTACTTTGAAAACAGGCGTGATGAACAAGAGGACCTAGCAGCCCTCATAAACAGGGTCCATCTGAGTCCACAGTCATATGTCGAGTCGACTCCAAAGCGAGTTCCAAGGTCTCGCCAGGTCACTCCCTTACATTCGAATGTCCAGTCCGCTGCACCCTCAGTTTGTGAGTCAGATGATAATATTCCCAGGATGGCTGCTAAGATAGTCACCCTTGAACGCGTGTCAGAGTTAGAAGCTGAAGTCGGAAGTTTGAAGTCTGAAAAGGAGCAGTCGCGCATGCGCATCACTGAGCTGGAATATGAAGTGAGCACTCTAAAAACTAAGAATAACGCGGTAATTGCTGAAGTCGAGAGTCACAAGAAAGAACTCACCTCAGCGCCAGGTCCAAGTCAGCCTGCAGCCAAGTCGAATGTGACGAAAAAGCAGTTGGAGAGTCAGTTGAACGCAGCCTTGAAACATTCGAAGCAGCTTGAAGCACAAGTTAATGTTTTGAGTGAACAAGTCAACGATATCCCGAATCTTGACTCTCTACTTGACCCTCCTTTGAACTCAGCGGGCTATGACTGGAGCACTGACCGTAACTGTGGTCCGAAGATTCGCGCAGCTGTTTATCTTTTTGATATTGAATACGAGTCTTCTAACGCATCCCAGCCGTCAGCGACTCCGAATGACGCCAAGGACAAGTTAACCTTCTAATTCGGTACTTCTATGTTACCGCAGGTACTATTTTTCAAGTCTTCTGCACGAATTACGCAAGTATGTTTCTTCTTGCCTTTTGTAATTCATCTTGTTTGCTTATTGTAGTCTGATGCGTTCCCTGTTTTAGAATTCGGTGTGCACTAGTAACCGTATTTCGTTTTCATGTTGTGTTGTGCAGTGTCTGACGGTGAAGATCTGCCTACGTCCCCACGTACTGGCCGTCGCATCGAGCGTGACCCAGTCTTTGGGAAGCCAATTCGGCAGGCCGACTTGGATAAAGTCAAGTATGTTTATTCCAAACGTGGCAAAAATAAGGGTGTTTTTTATTCTTGGTTTCACATTGTTAAAGCTGGGTATCACAAAAGTGCTCCGTATGGAAACGTTGTAAAGCTTGGCCTTGCTGACTTACCGGATGCAGAGGAATTCGCCGAGTCTACTGCCAACCCAGAGTCGGATGCCGGTCTTGTGGAACGCTGGGTCCGCAAACAAGGACTCTGGGTAAAACTGTTGTTTTTGAGTGTTCTTGCGACCTTATGGTGTAGCACGGTCATTACGTGCACGTACTGGGTGCACCGTCAACTTGAGTGCGGTACTGCTTTCAATTCGGTCAACCCATTCTGTGTAGGGACCACCACAGTGTTGGCATTCGTCACGACTCACACCGCAAAACTGGTTGCAGCCATATATGCCGAAGTGATATACGGATTCACACTCATATTCTTGTACTTTGCATCTTTCTTAGACAGCAGTGGCAAGCAATATTAATTTCAGACAGCGAATCTTCTGCTAGCCTTTGCACCTTAGATTCATTCGAAATTTGTTGAGCAGAACACTCTAAGGACCCTTTTTTCTAACAAGTCTGTGATATCCAGTAAAATATGTTTGCTTTGTTTGCTTTCACATCCTGCTTGACCTGCAAGACTTATTTCACTTACACATCCGAGAATACCAGGTCAGCATCCGAGCTTACCACAACATTCTGTTTGTTGTTTTGTCATATTCCCACAACTTAGACATCTCAAAATACACTTGAATTGTTCATCTATACTTATCAGATATTATTTGCACAATAACTCCTGAGCCATATCATAATATTTCTTATCTAGTTCAATGCCAAAAAATCTGCGATCATTCTTTTTGCATACCAGACCGACCGTACCGATACCCATCGTTGGGTCTAGCACAGTATCACCTGAGTTGGAATAAGTTTTAACAATCCACTCTAATATAGTGTATGGCTTAGCAGTAGGGTGTTTACTTTTATGATTTCCGTTTGCGATACTTATTACAGACTTCGGGAATCGTTTCCCGTCAAGAAAACCCGCCAATAAGAAAGTTGTGCCTGTGGGCAGTACGACAGATGCTCGGAATAATGTTTTTGATTGAACGTGCAAAGGTACACAATTCGGATTTTATAACATACTGGATCAGGGCCAGATTGAGGTACAAACGATAATTCGGTTCCGAGTTCTGAAGGCTAAACACTTCTCAAGTGCTCTACTTATTCACTCGTCACTCAGGTTGCAGGGTCAACCACCCGGCAGCCGATGTCACACTTCGGCTCAACGTTCAATTCCCGATCCGATCTCATTTATAATTCCGATTCGTCATTCTCGATTCAGATGTTACATCGACAGACTGACACGATGACTGCCACACAGTACTGTCATACTACTGTACTGTCATACTGTCATACTGTCATACTGTCATACTGTCATAGCCCCGACATCTGATATTCGATTTCATTGTCTTTCCGATCCCGATGCGAATCTGACCATTCTTCGAGGGTCTGACTGAGTGCCACGATGACCCC
>LGRX02035185.1:134232-176420 GCA_001247695.2 Cymbomonas tetramitiformis | reverse complement strand
GTATACGATTGTCAAGCTTTGGCGCAAGCTTCAGTTCTCACCCACGTGTGACAAGCGTGTCGCCCCCCTTACATGTGTCCAACGTGTCTTGCTTGCAGATTTTGCGGTTACTGGATCCAAAACTGGGAGACGAATGGCGGAAGGAAGCTCGCGAGTTGAAGAACTATCCGAAAGAACTGCAGCCTGTTCTTACCCTAGAGGCTATAAGCACCTCGCTATCAGCCTTAGGGTTTGATGTACGATATTTTTTCTTTGTTCTGAAAGTGGCGAAGGAAGGAGCATTAATGGCCGATGTGGACAAACGGAAGGAGTTCTACCAGAAATATGGGATCAGTTGCAAGGGCAAGTTTTTGACTGGCACTGAGTTCAGCTCGTATTGTCATCGTCTTGGTTTCATCAAGGATGTCATCGAATCTGCCAAGGCCAAGTTTGCCTCGCTGATGGGTTGGACTAAATACCCATATTGGTATAAACACGCAGAGGCTATCAGGGACGTCTATGATGATGATGAGGATACGCAGGAGACTATACTCAAACTAAACGTTGACACCCCTTGGGGACCCTATGACTTTAATGGGGTAACGTACCGTGATTCGCAGCATATGACGTACGTGCAAAAACATCACCATTTTTTTATTCAGAACGTCCACGGAGAGCCTGATTTGGAAACCAAGCTTCTGGTGTGGATGTTAATCCAATCTTCCAACAAATTCTACACTGCACGCTTCGATGAGGTCATGAAGAGCATGATTAAAGCAAAACGATGGAAGCGCGTTGATTCCAAGGAAGGAAGGGCTATGGACAAGAGTGTGAATAAGCCATCGCAGGATACCATGCATACCTACAAGACTCTTGTGGATTGCGCTGGTGAGTTAGTCCTCACAAGTTTTTTTTTTAAGTTGCAGGATTACAAGTCCAAATGACAGTGATGTTTGCTATGCAGCCACGCGTATGATCTTGTGCTACATTCACACCTTGCCGGATGACTACATCGAGATTCGAAATGGCGGTCGCTTTGGGGCTACGTTCACGATTCCGAAGCTTTATGGCCCTGCCTACACTGAGGCACCCGTATACGATCCCGCATGGTTTCTGCAGACGTTGGGCATCACCCATACGAAAAGGGGGTTTGAGGAAAACTGCCTGCATTTGCTATGGGCGATTCAAGCTGGAGCTGGGTCTCAGATTAATCTGGCCCCTGCAGTACTGGCAGCGTCGCGGATGATGGAAGCCAAAGAAATGCCAGATATCAATGACGAGATCGCCGCGTTCAGTGCGAAGGTGACCCCGTTATACACTTGTGATGATCATGCCATGGGGATGATCGGTCAGTTGGTAAATGTTGGTAAAAGAAGTGTGACAATCGTATACGATTGTCAAGCTCTGGCGTTAGCTTGACTTAGAGTCTCCTCTGTCTCTGAGTTCGAAGACTGATTCTGATGCGTATTACAGGCCGTTTGGGAATGGCTGGAACTCCGTGTGAAAGCGTCACGCCGGGAGGGCGGGATGCCGGATGCTCTGGTTAAAACGGAGATTTTCGATCATGATTGGGAGCCGAAGAGCGCGGTGATTGAATTCATGGAGCTGAAAATCCAACACAAGGAGCTGCATGCTGCCGAGGGAGTCCAGCAGCCGGTGGACTTCAACAAGTGCCATCGCGAGTTGCTGGCGAAGCTTCTGACTGAGGGATTGCTGGAATTCGGAATGAAGGTTAGAACTGTTCATATATCTACATTGCAATGTATTAAGTATTTCCTGCGTATGTATTTCAAAGCAGACTGATGAAAGCAATGTTCCACAGGTTAACGAATCTCGCGCCGAAAGGAATAAGGGTCCACGCAGCAATCAAGTCATGGTCAGTTGGCGCAATGAAAAAACATTGCAACACGCTCGCTATGGAGTGGATCTGATCTTTGTGGATGGTCCTTTTGGGCTGTTTTCGGAGGTATGGGATACCTATTCAACAGACTTCTACTCATACATGGGTGGTATTTGCATGTCGGCTATGGATTATGGTGGCATTGTGATTCTATTCTTACCGGACTCGACCACCCGCAGTAATGTGACCATTAATGGAAAAACCTTCGCGATATCGAGGCAGCAAGCAATCATCGATGCCTTCTGCGCTTCGACCAAAGGATGGCCGCTGCAATGGACATGCCACCAGACGGTTCAATACTGGAATCGAGGCGGAGGACGCATAGGTAATAATGCGGCTGGTCCGGTCAGCGTTTTGCAACCGTATGTGTTGCTGCACTTGGTGGAAGATCCCTCAAAGAGTAATAAGCTACCGAAGTGGGCCCCGCTGCGAACAACGGTCGGAAAGTTTTCGAACGCGTTCACGAACAGCATGGTAAGAATCCTTGTATGCATTCATATCTTCTCATGAATGCAACTCCGCCAAACAAAATTGTCAAGTAGATGCACTAGCTCAGACACGCAGACTCGCAAGTGACAATCGTATACGATTGTCAAGCAGGTGCACTAGGTCCGACACTCAGACTCGAGTGTGTTGTTTGTTTATAAACAGGAGGTACCGCTGCCACCTAAGGAGTACCTGAAGAAAGAAGATGGACAAAATATTCGCAGCGTTCAGAAGCCAATCCGTCTTTACCGTGAGCTGATGCGCTTGTACAGCAACATGGATGCTTGTGTTATGGAATTTCCATGCGGAACGGCTCCAGCCTCCATGGCGGGGTATATGGAGCAAAGGCATGTCCTTTCGATCGACATGGATGCAGAGGTGTTGAACATGGCCAGAGCACGGTATTCCGAGGTGCTCGCAGGTGACATAGCGCTGATAGAAAAACAAAAGGCCAATGTGGCTGATGACCACGAAATGGATTTGAATGATGTCGCGGATGCTTTAGGCATGGATGCTATTTCGGCTACTCCGGTTATGGAGGCTGAGGTGCCAGATGCTTGTTTCGAGATGCCAGCCGCTCTCGCGGCAGCGTTGCTCGAGCACCCCGACCCTGTACCTAGCGTGTAAATCTGCATGAATGCTAGTACATTGGACACTGGCGGGCTCCGACCCTAGAACCGAGGACACCCACGAAACATACATTTCAGGGTAGCACAATTAACAATTATTTTCTTAAAATCATTGGTACAATTAGCATGTTCTTAGAAGCCAAAGTCCAAGTCCTCGTCAGTCATATCCGCCGCACAGTTGCAAGCTCCTAAATATTGCTCTATACTCTCGCCGCGCTGCTCCGGTAACAATAAAGCATTTATCTTGTCCACAGGTATTTTCAGATTTCTAGGCGTTACCCACCTCCCCGTCCAAGGGTTCCTGGAGGGAAATCGTTCGAGATGCATCAAGGTAAAGAATAGGAAAAACCGAGTTCGGCGTACATAACGGTATCCTGCAGAGATTGCGTCCAAGTCCCAATTTCCCTGAATGATAGGCCTTTCGCAATGCGCGTATACGTTTTCCGCATTACAGTTTACGCAAGGTGTATGACCGAAAATGTTCACATGATTTATCATATCTTCATCCTCGTCAAAACCATCTAACCAAAGCAAGACTCGCTCAACCTGCCGGGTCAGCGCCATTTCTCAGGAAGTTTTTGAACGCGAAAATAAATGATTAAAACTCGCTACAACACGTCTTAAATAGGCATGGGAGCAAGGTATTTTTTTCCTAACGGCAATTGCACCACTTTCCGTCGTCATCAGGTTCCTGGTCAAAGCCTGTGCCCTGGTTAATCAACTCCGGAATGAAATCTGTGGGAACCGCCATTGTTTTTGGGGTAAGTGCGCCAGGGTTGGCTTGCGTGGGAGTGTACGTATATTGCGCAGTAGTGGCAGGATACCGATGCGCATCCAACAGTTGAAAATACCATGTTTCCCGAGTCTCGCGGATAAACCTCCATTTAGCCTCAGAGGGGTCATGTGTAGGAATCAGCGCAGGATCGATGAACACTTCCTCGCGATATAAGAACCAATTCCAGGAATGGCACACACTGCATTTTTCGTATTCGATATACATACGTTCAAGCTCAACAAGTGCGTCTTCCATGAACTCAGGAGTATTCATGATGCTAGTATTTTACTGCGAAAATAAATGAATAAAAGACATGTAACATTAGTTATATAGCAGTAAACTTCGAGAGATTTCCTTTCAACACGGTGTTGACAGTCGTGTACGATTGTCAGAAGTGTGCAGAGGGTAGTTTTGGTATGCACGGCGTGAAAGTTATTGTTTTTCCTACATGTAAGTATACGGTTTATTTCAGTACTAACAGGTGACATAAGTGTTAGCTACCAAGCATATGTCTCCTCATTGCACGCGCTAGCATCAATTATGCGCGTTAGGGTGCAGATTCTGAACATACGCCCGCAACCTTCGCATCTCCTTTCATCTTCCTGCAGCAGATCGCATTCCAGCTCTGTCAGGGCACCGTGCGTAGTTTCGCTGTAGCGGTGTCTATTTCGCCAGCCCCGCCACTCCAAATCCGAGTATCGGTGGTAGATCCACCCGCCCTCATACCAGTACACGAGATGCCTCACCCCGAACCTTTCGCTGGATCTACGGCCGTGGACGTACATCGGCCAAAAACTCCACCAGTGATAGGTCCTGAGATTAACTGCATGTTGCCCGAAGTCCTCCCAGCCTTCTTCAGCTTGTTGCCGCGCTCGCCGCCACAAGCGGAGAATTAAACGGTCTTCAGGAACCCATTGGGCTTGTTGTAACTGGCAGTCGCGAAACGTAAAAGCATCGAAAGGCCATATCCAATACTGCAATATTCCAATACTGGGCATAATGGTGAGGTAGTCTAAGGGGCGGGTTGTGGTTCTATGTGACGAACGCAGGTGTGATGAAATGACCTCCGGTTACAACTCCTCCAATATATATATCCAACATATATCCTAAAACCCTGAACCTTAGACGTCCCGATATGTCTATGTGCAGCACACCTGACACCAAGACTCACCTGCTTGACAATCGTATACGATTGTCAAGCAGGTGCACTAGGTCCGACACCCAGACTCACGTGTGACATTCGTATACGGTTGTCAAGCTCTGTCGTTGGGTTCGTCTCTCTGACGCACGTTTGACACTCGCATGCGACTGGGTTATACCCCCTGAGTCCCTGGTTAGGGGGGGAGGGGGGAGTCAGTGTACATTCCTTAAGCATTAAGAAAAAAATTAAATTTTCTTAAGTATGGGAAAACGCAGGCGTCGACGCGGACCGACGCGTTACCCGCCTTAAGTATGGGCTTAAGTATGGGAGCCCTATTTTGCGAAATCTTAGAATGTTAAGAATGTTTGGTCCACTGTCCGTCCGTCCGTCCACAGTGGACGGACAGTGGACGGACGGACGGACGGACGGACGGAGTGGACCGATACTAATCCCCCATACATGGGACGTCGCCATCCGACAATGCCGAATCATTCGCGAGCGACACCTGCATTCGAGGCTTTCATTTTGAGTATTGCACGCGCGATCAATTCGAAATCGGCACCTTTTTTTTGTCATTGCAAAAAGAACAAGTGTTCGCTTACCATCGTCGATGAACCCGACGTTCCGCGTCTCGATTTCGGACCCGACATTTCAGTTTGCGACGAGTGGCATCAACAGATTGGTATTAATAGCGCAGCGTGGGTATTATTCCGATGCAACGCCGGCAAACCTCCGACCCGAACGCGCTCGTCGAGCTGGTTCGGTTGCTGTTATGCACCAATCCGCAACGATGTATGCAAGTTTTGGAGTATTCACTTTTGAAAATGAAAACCCCGATCTTTATATTGGAAGAGCCGCAAGATCGATTCTCCACGCCGAGAAGCAAAAGAAAAAACGAAGTCACCCTCGATCGTTCGGCGGATCGCAATGGCGCATGCGACGTCGCCGATGGCGGCGATGATGGCGACGAGGAGGGATCGATGACAAAGCAAAAACGCAAGACGCAGCTAATACATGTATCACGCTGTTGTGAATGGGTGTGCGACATCCTGTTCGGTCGCGCGGATAACGAGTGTCGCGTGGTCATCGAAGATGACATATTACGATTGGACGACTGCATTTCTTACCCCGTGCAGCTATTCAATTCGCGCGAGCGGGCGCTGTGGGACGAGGTGCATGCCGACCCATCTCAATATTTTCGACAATCGTCCGTACTCACGCATCATATCACCGTTTACGAATCCAAATCTACTCCGCGTAATTACGAACGCTGTCGGTTCAATCGCGCGATCAGACGATGCCTTCACAAAAGCGCGTTCTTTATGCAATTCGTGGTTTTGTTTCTCTACGTCAAAGTGAGCGATCGTTATCGATTTACCACCGGGTATCGAACTCTCGTCATGGCGATTCAAATGAATGCCGCGCGTCGCGATGTGACGGCAACGACAGCGTGCGACGGCAAAAATTCGAAGAGTTCGCAAGCATCGGATGAGCAATACCGTCAATTATTTCCGAACGACACGCAGCTCGGAGAGCGATCGTACGGCGGGCTGTTATGCGACACGGGTCGCAAAGTGCAGCATTTATTGGACTCGCTCTTTTTTTACTGGTTCGACTTCGACGACGTGCAGTCGAACGTCGACGCGCACATCCCGCGCCTGGGATGCGTCACCGGAGCGACGATATGGGCTTGCGCGTGGCGCGATTTCGATCGTCTACGCAATTTACACCCCACTTTCGAAGGGCAACGACGCGCCGCGATTCGAGGCATTCTGTGGCTTTGCGCTGGCGACAAGATGCACGAATCGCATAAGGTAAATCCGTCGAACGATAATTGAAGCTCATTGAACATGACAACACCCTAAATTGTTCGTCGCGCGCGCAGGATACGACCGACGCGATTCTACATGAGCTATTTGATAGCATACGCGCGGGCGACGCTTCCGCGAATACGGGTACGAACGTCAACGAAGGCGTCATGACGACAATTTCGAATCTGATGTTGCACGTGATCACCACCTCTTCGGCGACCTCGCTTAAAGCTGGAGATCGTTCGTCGGGTTCCTCGGGTTCCTCGTGTCCCTTCTCTCCTTCGAGCTCATCGAAACCGGTGGCGTACGTACGCGATACGCTTCTCGGTATGTACGTTTGGGGATGCGGTTTCGATCGTATACTCGCGGATGAGATTTACGCGATAATGGGGTACAAAGCCTTCGCGAACCGGTGGGATGGGACGTCATTGCCGTATATCGCCCCTTCCAACTATTGGAACATCCGTGAAAGAAATTCCGCGAATCAGCATTGGAGAGGTTGGCGCGCCGATATCAAAGCCGCGTTCTCGGAACGGCGCGATCGCTGTCGACGATACGCGCGGAATTACAATTTCGGATTGGCAATCGTTTCTCGATTCATTCAGGTGACCCATTTACTCTGGGGGCATCCGGAACATCACGATGTACCTCTGCAATTTTGGCTTCACTATTGGAAGTATCGCGACAACCCGGATGTCGTAACAGAGATGCGGTCCGCGCTCGATTCGCATCGCGCTCATCTGGGTCATATCTGCACGCATTTGGACGCCGCCGCGGATTTCGAATCTCCTCCGATGGATCTCGTGGAAGCCATTCTGAAGGAGATCATGCATGTGGCCATCGTGTGCCGCCGTCGTCCGGAATACGCCGATCTCGCGACGGACGGTCTTTGCGCGATATTCGAGTCGAGTCCGTTATGCTGGTATCGATCGCCGAATAATGCCGAAACGGAGGGGAACGCGGCGATGGATTGCATGGAGGACGAGATCGAAAACCGGAATGAGTTCAACTCGGACACGTTCGACCGCTTTAACATGGTGATCGACGCGATGCGGCGATCGGGTCACCTGAAGGAGGCGCGCGAATTGTTTCGTCGCGTCGAAAGCGCCGAGAACAACACCGATCATCACGATTGGTCGGAACGGTGCGGAAGCGTGGTGGGGCCGTGCGCCGGTAGATTTTCGGCGTCGCCACGCGCGAGCGCACCGGCGCCGTCGCCGCAGACATCGAGCGAGATCCTGCGAGGCATGCCGCTTCAGCGGCATCCGCCACGATCGCACATTTTGAATATGACACATTCCGCTTGGGCGATGTGGCGTAAATGGCTCCCTCCCGATATCGCCGACATGCCGACGGAGCGTGTGGATATTTTCCGCGTCGACGAATTCGGTTCGGTGTACGTCGAAATGGGCTGTTTCGGTATGTCCGCGATCACAACCATGACCGACTTGTTGTACACGCCCCGGTCACGCTCGACGTCGCGCCTGGATACGGTCGTCGAGGGTCTCGCCGAATGCGAGGGCCGCTTTTTGAAGCGATGTCGCCAAATGCTCGCGGATGTCGACTCTTCGCGGGTGCGTACATCACCGAGTAACCCGAGACATTTCTAACGCTCGCTCGTTCTAGCGGGTGTGCGAAAATTGACCGTTTGCTTATTACGATGAACGCAGGTAAAAACGGATCGCGCGACCAGGACGATCGCGCGAATGCGAACCGGCGTATTATCTCATCTGGTGCACTCCGTATGGGGAGAATCCGCATTCGGCGACGGTCGCAAAGACGCTATCTCGACCGGCGTCGACGAATGCATTTTGCGGTATCTAGATTCGTTACATACGGCGCCCGGGTGGAAACGCTACGCGTGGGACGACGATCACCGATCGCGGGAGCGAACCGTTTGGGAATTGAAAAAGCGCAACTCGAAGAAGCGAAAACGTCGTTCGCTCGGAGGCGTCGAAGAGAAGAACGCGGGTTTCGCCGGTCGCGAAGATGATTCGATGCACGCGTTGACGACGGGCCTGCTCCATCTGTATTTATGCGTAATTTGCGCGGTTCCTCCGATGGGGATTTCGATCGGCGATACGCGTTCGTTGCTCGGGGCTCGCGAATCGGAGACCGGTACGATCGCGGAGGACGGTGTCCCGCGTCTGGCGCAATTTGCCACCCCGGAGTTTCTGACCTGGTTGCGCGCCCGCGCGGAATCCGTCTCGAATCCGCCGCGCCTCCGATACCTTTCGGCGGAGGTCGCCAAGCGGTGGGATGACGACGCGGCCACGTCGGCGAATTCGCCGTACACTCTCGCGATACAAAAGTTCATTCGCATGTTTTTCGTGACGCCATCGCAGAAGGTGCGCGATGGCAGACTCTCGTAACAATAAGCCCGAACGCGCGATGATTGAAACTAAAATCGAAACTGACGGCGATGGTGATGCCGATGGCGATTTTCGAACAGGTTGCGGAATCTCTCGCCGACGCTCGCCTGAACGGCGACGCTGATAAAGGTGAGTGATGAATGCAAGAATAATAGTCGATTCGCTCGTGATCAGCCGCGGCAATCGACATCGACGGAGGGGGGAGGTGTGAGGGGCGTGCAAATTTTGCAGCGGTACCGAATGTCGGCGCCGACGGCGGCGATGCGCGTTTCCCGATATTTACGCATCCGTTATATGCTTTCGTTAACACAAGGAGTTGCGCCGATCATCCGTTGTGGACCCCGTACACCGAAGTCTTCGAAGCGATAGCGTGCGACGAAGAGGATCGCGAACTGTCGCGCGTTTTACTTTAGAAGATGTCGACGAGAACACGCGACCTCTTTTGCAATCATTTTAGTTCCGACGGTCATTATTAACGGGTCGTGTTGAGCCGTTGGATTCACTCGTGATATTCGATTGATAATATTAATATAGTCAAGTATAGTATCGACATGTTTAATACAGCCAAGCGATTCGGGCGATGTCGCAAAAAGTACTATCACTTTGACTAATCCCACTGTTCCCGCATTGCGCTTTGTTCGTATTTCTCTATGTGAACTACGCGCGCGCATCATGGAGTGAACCGTCTATGCATAAACACACCGGTTGTTTCAGCTTGGAGGCGGCGTTCATGACGTCGATCGTCACGACCTTGCGCCTTCGCGACCTTGCGCCTTCGCGACGGGGTCGCCTTCGCGACCTTGCGCCTTCGCGACGGGGTCGCCTTCGCTTTACATTTAAGAGGAGTTCCGACACATCTTCCTTCATAACATCTATTCGCATTTCTCATTCCGAAACACCGAGGCTACAACCATTCCGACCTGTTTCTAGACATGCCTCTCATTCCTCTTCCCGAACTTCTCGCGGATCTTCAATGGAACGTCAAGCCTCTCGTTAAGCGAATGTACGATCACCCCTCATTACCTTCTCTCGCCATCCGTTTTCTGCACACCGAGGACTTCGGTATGTATGTCAGCAAGAGAAATCTTCCGAAATCTGTCTGCGCCGGAAAATCTTTCGAATGGGTGGCCAACTTTCTGCTTTTGAACTACCTCGAATTCGTGCATCTCCTTCAAGTGAACTTGAAAGATGACGCTTACGTCGAGTTGTCCCCTCCTCCCATCTTGGACGCCGTCTGGCATCAACATCTGCTGGATACCAGAGGCTATCACGCCTTTTGCCAAGACCAATTCGGCGCCATGCTTCATCACGATCCCGGTCGGGCCTTGCCCCGTGAGCGGGTGGACTACGACCGCTACTTTCGTATCGCGAGGACCATTATCCAGTACAAGTTGATGGATGAGCGTGTTCCATCCATTCAACGTCTCGTGGAGAATGGAATTTGGTGGCCCGAGATGTCACCCCGCCCATTCGGGCCCGCGCCTCCTCCCTCGGCTGTTGTGCCGTCTTTGCCTCCTCCGCCGCCACCGATCGTGTCCGTGGATGACACCGAAGACGAGGCCACCGAAGAGAATGCCAAGGAGGCCAACAGGCGTGGGTTGAAGCGTCCGTCGAGACAAGCCGGTGAAGAGTTCGCGGCGGAGGGTTCCAAACGTATGCGCGACGCTGAACTGTCGAGGGTTTATGTCAAAACCCTCACCGGAAAGCGGTATGCGTGCATCGTGACCAAAAACTCCACGATGTGGGATGTGGCCCGGCAGATCTCCATCGATGAAGGCCCCCTTGATCAGCTTCGCCTGCTCTGCAATGGAAAGGTCTATTACGGACAAACGCCCCGCCGGCTGCTGCAGGAACGCCAGCACCCCAAACACTTAGAAAAGTGGTCGGATGAGGCGCTCGCAGAAGACGAGCGGAACATCGCGCACGGAGAGACCGTACTTACACTCGCGGAGCTTGGCATAGAATCAGACACCACGTTCCACCTTGTTCTCAAGCTGGGGGGTTGCTGAAAACAGCCCCGATTCACTAGAACTTTGTTGTGCTAGGACAACGCTGCGGTGACTCGCTACCTCGACAATAAGCACGGTATAATTATGTAATCGCGAATGCGGACTAATACACCGAAGGGACTTCGAAATCGACTGTTTTAGCAAACGCAGTCCGTAATTTGCTAGCAAACGTCCTAACGAACGGTAATTTTGATATAAAAAGCGCAGTTGTTTTTGCTGGTCCTTTTTGGGGTCTTTTGAACTGCAGAAAGGATATACGTTTGTATTTTCCGTGCAGAAGGCGTGCATTTTGCGTACAACTTGAGCAAAAAACGAGGCATGTCTCCGAAAGAGTTCTCGCAATTCACCCGTTTCTTTGCCCGGACAGAAGAGCAGAATGTTTATTATCACTGTAAACAGTAACGTTCGATACTTGTTTATCGCAAACGCACCTTCATCGAACATTCGCCACGAGCACAATTCGCACGTGGTCAAACTTCAACAACCATGATCGCGCTGCCAAAAGGACGGTTCGGGGTCCTTTCTTCGAGTTACGCGGACCGCAGAAAGGACACACGTTCGTATTTTCCGTGTGGAATGCGTACATTTTGCATACAACATGAGCACAATTTGGACGTGAATGCACATAAGAGTAAACTGCAAATTCAACAAGCGTTCAACAAGTGCAACACCGCGCTTTCGAATACCAAACATATCGTTACATAAGACGCTCAAAGCTGTCTGTATATTTCAAACTACGCCGTTGAGAGTTAAGATGCGAAGCAGAAGAAAAAGAAGAAGAAACTACGGCTTCGGTTACGAGCGAAAAAAAGCATCAAACCTGATCATCCTCGGGGGCTCCGGTCCGAAGTAGAAGGCGAATTGCTCTCGAAGGCGCTGAGAGAGCAAAGCACGTTCGACACGTGCGTTGTGTGTGGGTTGATACCAGTAGAAAGAGCTTCGTTCGATCACAGTCAGCAAGTGGCGGTAGCATAAAAGGGGTCTGCAGTGATATCCGGAAAAGTTCCGTCGCACCCCAAGAATGCCCGGACCGCAACGAACGCCATGAACCGGGGGTCTGATGGACTCCCTGAAACGGTGCTCGTAAACTCGCGACGCACGCATGTATCGTGCCGGGAAATGGTCCAGCAGAAAGCCGAACAGAGCTTCAGTCTTCGTGAAGTAATCGCAGTACAGAAAAGAACGTGCTATTCTGTGGTGCGTGTAAACATTGCCCGCTCTGGAGAAGTCTTTGCACACCATTTTCAACAAATTAAACTCCGTCACCGTGAGAAGATGGTCGAGTTTTATGATACATACTATCAAGATAACTTCTCGAGCGTGGTTACCGTCGGCGAGGGTTAAGACAGAACACATTGAAGAATATGTAAACGGAGAGATGAGAAAAGCATAAAACGATATACTGATGTAGATAAAATATATTGCGGTTGCGTCGTAAGTTTTTCTAAGTCTAAAGTGGGAAACGTGTGAGTGACACGTGTGAGTGACACTGTGTGAGTGACACGTCAGCAGTGTCAGGTTCATGGTCGTGAACAAGGAATTCATGGTCGTGAACTGACACTGAACAGGTTGTGACACACTGACAGGTGTAAACTCGATATACAGTGAGACGTGTGGCACGAGGAACTGTGTTCTGTGACTCGTGCTGCAGACGTCTGAAATACTGTATACTCGTCACGGAGCGAGTTTCAAATTTTTGGGAGTGTGTGACACGAACGGAGCTTTTGTTGGAAATTGAAAATCGTCTTCGCGACCGTCGTCACCTTCGCGACCTCATACGATAACGTCGAGCAAATAAATTATTATGAAATAAAATCGCAGACTCGCCAAAAGTACATATTCACCACGAAATACTCGGAATCATGAAGAATTTTGGCCCTTAGTACCCTCCCATATACCCCATTCATCAAAAAATCGAAAAAACTTTTTTCCGAGGATGACAGTGTCCTATTATTGATTGTGTGGGCATGATATTGACCCCACATTTCGCGGGGCGTTTAACCGAATCCACATTGAAAATGGTCACATGTCTCTGTTGTCCGGTCGACCCGATCCGACGGTCCTGGTTCACGAAGTGCTCTGAGCCGTTGGATCTCGGGGGAGGGGGGGGGCGATCGATCATCGAATCTCATCCTTGGTGACATCAACACCATCGTCATCATCAAGCCATCGAACAGCGGAAAACTTCGATCGACTATCCGGATATATATAGCTCAACCTTGGAATTATTATATACATGCTAAGCGTTTGCTTGCGTATCGATGTAATGCATGCTGCTTATATCAGTGGGTCATCCATATGCAAGTCTGCGGCACGTAATTGCGCGACCAGACAACCTGACATAATCAGCGCTGCCCCACCCCAACCCTGCACATCACGAGACACAGCCTCACTTAATATCCTGGGAAGAGTCCAACTCCCAAGCGAAAAGGATGCCATAACGCCGTTCCGGATGTGCTACGCGCCCTCTTGCTAGGAAGACCACATTACTTTGCAACTCGCCCACAAGATGGATAACAACCCGAATCCGACTTCCAATCGTCCGACTACCGACACAAAAAGGCAGATTGCGCACCTCAAATCCCCAGCGCTCTCCCAGCATCACCCATGCAATGCCGGCACCCCACAACGGCTCCAAGGTGTATATAATTGCAGCGTCCACCGCTTCCACGCGTTCTAACGCTGTCAACTGCTCAATGCACAACACGACCTTGGAAGCTAAGTGGCCGGAGGCGCGTGTTTGAGAACCAAAAACTGCATACGAGGAAGTATACAGATATGCGAGGAGATCCATCTGCTGGACACCGCAGAAAGTTTCAAAAGAAATCGGTCGCATCGACCATCTAAATATTGTTGGCATGGGAGTGGAGGTTGCAAAGGTGTTGCATGAGACGTACCTCAATCCATAGGCAACCGGACGTGGACACCAGACCCGTGAACATCAGCTCGGGCCAAGGCAGTCCAGCCAATAACCCAGCCACATCGCTTAACGACCAGTCCGTCGATGAGACCGCCAGCCTCGAGGAGTGCTCCGCTAATCCAAAAAAAACGGCAAACAAAGCGACCACTGCGAATGGAGGCAGTACGCACCATTTAGCAACTCATACGAGACTGCTAGAGGGCTTCTAATGGCGTATAGACTTCCGGAGCAAAAAAGGTGCATCCAGAGGGTCTCCGCTGGCGGTTCTAACTCGGCGAAGTTGGATCGGTGGTGTAGAAACGGGAAGAACCTGTCAACTGCATGGCGGTCAGCTGCATCCGCTGCTCTTGATTCTGCAACTGCCTGGTATGCTGCGCAGTTCGGAAGATGCGGAGGCCGAAGAGGAAGGCGCTGAACAAAATCCAAGCATCTCCGACAGTAAGCGGGCTCCCACCAGACTCTAGCATCGTAACGCCTGTAATTGATAACACGCACGCACCCTGTACCCCCATACAATTTTACACTCGGTCACGCGATTCGGGGAAACCTCAAGTGCGATCTGAGATTCCGACCTTGCGTGGTAGTGCGTGTCCTTAGCGGAAGAGGACGGTAACGGCTCGGAAGTCAAAGGCGATGGCACGCACCCAAGTAGTCGAAGATATTTTTTTGCCCGCGAGTCCGGTGAGGAAAGGTACCACGATCACCTGCGCGAACACGTTCTAGTGTGCCTCGATTGAGCAGCCTTCCGGAAAACGGAATATCTATAACAGGGCATGCAGATTATATCCTGGATGTGACTGTTCGCGGGCTTTCCGTTTCCGTGCGCACACCTCTGTGCCAAACAAGGACTGGTAACAAATTGAAGCGACTGCCGTGTCATACCGTGATGCCGCTGAGAAATGCCGCCTGAGATGCGCTCGTGCTCCGCAATCCGTAAGCTTGCGCGCAATACGCCACTCCAGATATTGTACCCAGCTCCAGACCCATACGTCTTACTGCGGCGTCCCTCAAAGTGGCTGGCAGCATCGGTAGGAAAAACAGGCTAGCCAACCCTGATGCACCGAGTAAAAACATAACAAGTACGCGAATTTCAACTCGGGAAGTTGCTCGCCACTCTTCTAAGCGTACACCGCGCTTAAAAGCAAGCGATAAAGGCAGTCCGTACCGAAGCGTAAGGCCGAGAACACGCTTGGATCGATTATATGTTGAACCTTCTTCACCACAACCATGTTGCTGCAAAATGAACACTCACTGAACTTGTAACTTTCATTGGAACTCGTGATCATTGTACAATTTAAGATGCGACATCGACATAGGATTTCACCGGCGGTAGCTGGAGTCACCTGCCAAATAAAAACGTCAAAATATTCAGAAGAATCAGTCCTTGAACGCGTGCTGGTACTTTCTTCCAGAGTTGGCGCAGCCCCGTGACAACCGGCTCATCGGAGGAGGGTATCATTATTCTCGGAGGCTCGACTTCCAAACTCGATATCCAGATTTTAACGCGGATGAAATGTGTCGTTACGATTTGGTTATGAACGGTTAGGTATTCGACCCGCCGGGTATATGAATAATTCAGAAGAACGACGCGTGAACTTGTTGTGACATTGAAATCAAACTCAAGGCGAAATTCGATCGAAAACAGCCGTCGTCGTCGTCGTCCAAACTGAATACGCGCTTATATTATTTGGTCGGTCAGCCTTTATGTAACCCACAGAGTCGTCGTCGTACCCGCCGGAGATGCGGAGAACCCTGGCCCCTCAAAGATGGTGAGTGTCGACTTCATACACGAAGCTGTTCCGCATCGGCGTGCGCGCGCTCCTCTGGCGCAAGCGCGCGACGGAGCGCGTGTATCACCCCCGCAATCTTCTTCCGCTCGCGGAGAACGCCGAGTGCGAACCGCGCTTCGCTCGCGAATGAAAGACCACCAACCCTCCGCGTGTAAATGCAAACTTGGGCATGCTTAGATTGTTGTAGGTCAAATTGAATGAGCCAAAATAATGTGTTACGGAGAAATCATTCCGATCGGTATGGTGTGTCTGTGCTTCTCGGCCGCGAATGCTCAGCAGCGGTCCGCGCGTGAGTAATCGCCACTAAATTTACGGGTTGAGCGAGTGTATTTTTTCTTGGCTGCATGCATGTCATAAAAAACAAGTCCGCGACTCAACAAGGTTTGTACAGAGAGATCATTCATTTAGCAGCCGTCGCGTTGGCTTCACCCAAAAGGAATTGGCGGCGATTGCGCATCCCAAGAGGACAGATTCGCAGTCGACAATTCATGAAACAAGCTTCCGAGGCCGTTTTGCTCACCGAGCATTTGTTCACGTAAAAGTTCGAAAAAAGCGAAATCGTCGCGATAGATGCCGCTAGTATATAAACAGATGTAGCGGGGACACTTCCGGTCCAAAGGTACCACGCAACTATCATTCGAAAAAAAGACAGTGCGCATATACGTCGCGGTATTGTTTCCCATGTAACTCTTTTCGTCAGTCACCATACATTTGAGAATATCGCCGGCCGTTTTGTTCCTCACCCACACCGCTAGGTCGACAACGACCAGTAGAGACTGCATCAGACGATCGTATGCCGACGTTAACTGATGGCCACCGGTGACTTCGAAGTAGTGAGCTTGACCGACTAACATGCCGAGAAATTCGACCAACGCGTCCCCCCCCCGACCACCGACGTCCCGGCAAAAAACGAGCGCGCTTCCGGGCTTCCGGTTGGGATTTTGAATTATGTCGGCGAACCAGTCGAAGGTCCACTCGTAAATGACGTGATCGCCCCGACACAAATCGAGCAACAACGCCTTCCACAAACTGCAATCGCCTTCAGGTTTCAGACCAACGGGCCAACCGCGCCACAGATTGAACTTGCTTTGTGTCGCCAACTCGCCAGCGTCACCGGGGACGAATTCGACGTCGTAGTACCGTTTCGCTAAAGAATGTTGCAACCATTCCGCGGCGCTATCCTTAGTCTCGATCTTTTTCTTCCAATAGATCGAGCCATCACCGTTTAACGCTTCCTCCTCGCGTTCCACGATTAGTTTATTATCGGAGGTGCAATGAAATTCGAGAAAGACCTTCGCGGCCATAAACTCGACGGGTCTGTTGCGGTCGGGAGGAGAGCGTGCGATGAGAGTCTTTCCATTGTAACATACGATGGAATATTCTCGGTTAAACTCCCCAAGCTTTTCGGGGGGTAAATTCACCCGGGCGTCGCGTATAGCGTTTCTCACGTAGAGATTCTCGATCATTTTCGTGGAATCCGTGATCATGTAGAACTTGCATCTCTCATCATGGGTGTTATTCGTGTTATTCGAGATGCGAGGAGAGTACACAAAATCACCCACGCCGATGGGACCGAAAGTGACGTCGTCGCCCGCCGGTGCGTTCGCCATCGTCGCGTTCTCGTCGGCGCGTCGACGAACGGGCCTAACAAAAAATTCAGCGAGGGTTCGCGATCGCGTGAACGACCGTGGATGATGAGTGTCGCCTTCAACGCCGGTCGCGTTCGAAAATGTCGTTCGTTACGCGAAAATTGATCGCGTCGTATGTATTTATACATGCGTATCTCATCATCATATAGCAGATCTACAAAAAGAGTAGCGCGTACATTTGTTCCGACGGCCTTGGTTCACGGAGTGCTCCGAGCCGTTGGATCTCGAGATGACGATCGATCATCGAATTTCCTCTTCGTCGAAGTGAAACGCGAACCGGACCGCTGCCACCACTTCGCGCGCATCGCAAACACACCACCCCGCGATACAACCGAAACGCGCCCGCAAGAACAGCCATGCACACCCTCCGCACCTATTTCGCTCGCGCTTCCGACTCCCCACCACCCACCGATCTCGCGAACGTTCGAACGGTGGCCAGAGAGGAAGCCAAATACATCGCCGACTGGACCGCCGCCGCTCGAGAGCTTTTCGCCAGAGCCAAAGAGGGAGCCAAGAACCGCGACATCGATTTCGCGCTACCCTCCCCCGATTTCCTCGCGGATCTGGCCGAAGCGCAGAAGGGACGCTGCGCGATCACCGGGTTGCGTATGCTCCCGAGGCAGCCCGCGGAGTCCGAAGGGCTGCCCTCCGACGAGTGCTGGCGCCGCTTCGCGCCCTCCGTCGATCGCATCCGCTCCGACGGCCATTACACCCGAGACAACGTGCAGCTCACCTGCGTCTTCGCCAACGTCGGCAAAGCCGAAGCCGACGACGAAAGCTTCAAGCGTTTTCTGAGAGGTCTAGCCCCGGATCCGACCGACGAGCATTCGAACGTCGTTGAAACGATTTCTCTGCGTCCCCCGAAGCGCAGAGCTCCGACCCGCGGTGACGTCGTCAAGCGCAAGCGAGAGGTGGCGCTACTTCGATGCGACGCCGAGGAGAAACGTCTCAAGTTATCCATGACCAAGTTGACCAAGTTGGAACGCGAGCATGTAATCGAGATCGCGACGAGTTTTACGACCGCGGTGCGAGAGGCGGCGGCGCCTCGTTGCGACACCGAACAGATGTCAATCACGATGAAGAAAGTCCCACCGCGCAAGCCTTGTCAAAGCGAAACGACGACGGAAGCCACCCCGATGTCAGAGAATGTGCCCACAAAGAGGAAGCCACTCGATTCGGAACAAAGGTAAGATGCGAAACTCGTGTCGCGCATGGCATCATCAATATACCGGTTTTCTTTTGTGTGTTTGTGTTTCGTTTTCTATTCACACGCGGCGGCCGTGACGACGGCCGGATGGCGCGGGTGCGGTTTAATCGACCAGCAATGGCGACAAGGACGACACCGCTCAGCATAATGTTATCGAGGCCGCTTTGAAGGCATGGCTCGAGAAACACGACAGGAATACCGACATCGAGCGCAACTCTCCGCGCGTGGAGACCGTAAGCTCGGTGGACCACGTCCGCTCTCGCGCCCACGCAAACTTCGCCACGGTATGGAAGGAAGACGCTGATTACGTCGAGGCGAAGCGGAGGCTGCCCAAACCCTCCGCGATTACAATCGATCTCTCGCCCGAGATCCTGGATGCTATGACCGCGCAGCTGCAAACGTATACCGACGCTACGGTCCGCGTGAGCGATGCGATCGACGCACACGAATTGACGTGCACAGCGTACGCGCTTCGACGGCACTTCGAGCATTCCGAAGTGGCCGAGAGTTTCGAGCGCCGTTGGCGCATTCTTCGAGAAGGAAATTCGAGTAGCACGCGGGCGGTCCGCCGCCGGATCGAACGTCTCATCGCGAACCAAGCGAGGGCTTTACACATCCGAGGGGGTACCCGCCGATATTTCAAGCAATTTCACACCGTGAGCAAATTGTTGCCGCAAATGCGACATTTTGATATGAGGCATCTCCCCCCGCAAGTCAACTTCATTAACCTTGCCAAGGCCCACACTCACATCAAGGAAATGGTGCGCCGTTGGTATGATCGACCGGAAGAACATAAAGCTTATTTGGATGGGTTCAAGGTACCGGATGCGGAAGCGGTGCGTGCGATCGTCATCGGTGTATGACGACGACGCTTTACGTGTAACGATGGCGACGATTAATCAAGGCGTTTGCTCCCCGGACAGGGCGGCATCGCGTGATGAGGTCGACGACATTCGCCAGACTTGAACTCGTCGCAACACGATCGCGCCGACGACGGCCGCAAGCGCTCCAGTTTTTTTGAAATCAGTATGTTCATAAGACTATTTTCATCCACGTCGAATTTATGTCGATGCTCGAAAACTTGCATTATCGATTGCCGTCGCTCGCTTCTCTGTTCGCATGCCTCGCAATCCTGCCGCACGTTGGGAAGTGTCGTTCGTTACGCGAAAATTTTTCGCGTCGTATGTCTTTATACATGTGTATCTTCGTCGAAGTGAAACGCGAACCGGACCGCTGCCACCACTTCGAGCGCATCGCAAGTACACGATCACCTCGCGACAGAACCGAAACACGCCCGCAAGAACAGCCATGCCAGCCACCCTCCGCACCTATTCCGCTCGCGCCTCCGACTCCCCACCACCCACCGATCTCGCGAACGTTCGAACGGTGGCCAGAGAGGAAGCCGAACGCATCGCCGACTGGACCGCCGCCGCTCGAGAGCTTTTCGTCAGAGCCAAAGAGGAAGCCAGGAACCGCGACATCGATTTCGCGCTACCCTCCCCGGATTTCCTCGCGGATCTGGCCGAAGCGCAGAAGGGACGCTGCGCACTCACCGGGTTGCGCATACTTCCGAGACAGCCCGCGAAGTCCGAGGGGCTACCCTCCGACGAGTGTTGGCGCCGTTTCGCGCCCTCCGTCGATCGCATCCGCTCCGACGGTCATTACACTCGAGACAACGTGCAGCTCACCTGCGTCTTCGCCAACGTCGGCAAAGCCGAAGCCGACGACGACAGCTTCAAACGTTTTCTGGCAGGTCTCGCCATAGACCCGACCGAACAAAATTCGAATGCCATTGAAGCGGCTCCGCTTCGCCCCCCGAAACGCAAGGCCGCGACCCGTGGTGACGACGACGACGTCGTCTGGGACGACGACTTCAGGCGCGACCTAGAAAAGGAAATGCTAGAAGGCGATGACGACGATCATTTCCTGTGGACGGGGCGGTAAGCTCGGTGGACCACGTCCGCTCTCGCCCCCCGAAGCGCAAAGCTCCGACCCGCGGTGACGGCGTCGTCAAGCGCAAGCGAGAGGTGGCACTACTTCGACGCGACGCCGAAGAGAAATGACTCGGGGTCACCATGGCCAAGATGGACACCGCGGCGTCAACCCTCGCCGAAGCGTCTTGCCCGAAGGATCCGACGGTCGCGTTTGAAAGTGTCGTTCGTTACGCGAAAATTGATCGCGTCGTATGTATTTCTACATGTGTATATCATCATCATATAGCAGATCTACAAAAAGAGTAGCGCGTACATTTGTTCCGACGGCCTTGGTTCACGGAGTGCTCCGAGCCGTTGGATCTCGAGATGACGATCGATCATCGAATTTCCTCTTCGTCGAAGTGAAACGCGAACCGGACCGCTGCCACCACTTCGCGCGCATTGCAAACACACCACCCCGCGATACAACCGAAACGCGCCCGCAAGAACAGCCATGCACACCCTCCGCACCTATTTCGCTCGCGCTTCCGACTCCCCACCACCCACCGATCTCGCGAACGTTCGAACGGTGGCCAGAGAGGAAGTCAGAGAGGAAGCCAAACGCATCGCCGACTGGACCGCCGCCGCTCGAGAGCTTTTCGTCAGAGCCAAAGAGGGAGCCAAGAAGCGCGACATCGATTTCGCGCTACCCTCCCCGGATTTCCTCGCGGATCTGGCCGAAGCGCAGAAGGGACGCTGCGCGATCACCGGGCTGCGCATGCTTCCGAGGCAGCCCGCGGAGTCCGAAGGGCTGCCCTCCGACGAGTGCTGGCACCGCTTCGCGCCCTCCGTCGATCGCATCCGCTCCGACGGCCATTACACCCGAGACAACGTGCAGCTCACCTGCGTCTTCGCCAACGTCGGCAAAGCTGAATCCGACGACGACAGTTTCAAGCGTTTTCTTACAGGTCTCGCCATAGACCCGACCGAAAAAAATCCGAATGCCATCGAAGCGCCTCCGCTGCGCCCCCCGAAGCGCAAGGCTGCGACCCGTGGTGACGTCGTCAAGCGCAAACGAGAAGTGGCGCTTCTTCAATGCGACGCCAAGGAAAAACGTATCAAAATTTCCATGTCTAAGATGGAACGCGAGTATGCAGTCGAGACCACGGCGAGTTTGCCGACCGACTCGGTATCATACAATGTTGATGGCGTTCGCCGCCCTTCGACCACGGTTCCGGAATGGTCGATGATCATCCTGCGATGGTGCGACACGCGATTACGCGCTGCAGAGTGGCCTTTCTCGTTCTCCGAAGCTATCGACACGCAGCCTATTTTCGAGGATTTCTCCAAAAACACTTTACCCCCCACCCACGGCCACATTTCAAAAATAGGTTTTACAAAGACGATCAAGAAAATCTTCACCGACTCCGTATACAGCTTCAAGGGGCCGAACAATCGACTGAAGTTGAAGTTTAAAGGCATCGAGGAGTGCGAAACGGCTTTTCGAGCGCACCTGCGCACTAAGCGTATATCGCTCGACACCCTCTAGTGTCAGAGTCGCACTCCTTGTTGTCGAGTGCGTATGTATTTCTACATGTGTATATCATCATCATATAGCAGATCTACAAAAAGAGTAGCGCGTACATTTGTTCCGACGGCCTTGGTTCACGGAGTGCTCCGAGCCGTTGGATCTCGAGATGACGATCGATCATCGAATTTCCTCTTCGTCGAAGTGAAACGCGAACCGGACCGCTGCCACCACTTCGCGCGCATCGCAAACACACCACCCCGCGATACAACCGAAACGCGCCCGCAAGAACAGCCATGCACACCCTCCGCACCTATTTCGCTCGCGCTTCCGACTCCCCACCACCCACCGATCTCGCGAACGTTCGAACGGTGGCCAGAGAGGAAGCCAGAGAGGAAGCCAAACGCATCGCCGACTGGACCGCCGCCGCTCGAGAGCTTTTCGTCAGAGCCAAAGAGGGAGCCAAGAACCGCGACATCGATTTCGCGCTACCCTCCCCGGATTTCCTCGCGGATCTGGCCGAAGCGCAGAAGGGACGCTGCGCACTCACCGGGTTGCGCATGCTTCCGAGACAGCCCGCGAAGTGCGAGGGGCTACCATCCGACGAGTGTTGGCGCCGTTTCGCGCCCTCCGTCGATCGCATCCGCTCCGACGGCCATTACACCCGAGACAACGTGCAGCTCACCTGCGTCTTCGCCAACGTCGGCAAAGCCGAAGCCGACGACGCCAGCTTCAAGCGTTTTCTGAGAGGTCTAGCCCCGGATCCGACCGACGAGCATTCGGACGTCGCCGAAACGATTTCTCTACGTCCCCCGAAGCGCAAAGCTCCGACCCGCGGTGACGTCGTCAAGCGCAAGCGAGAGGTGGCGCTTCTTCAATGCGACGCTAAGGAAAAACGTATCAAACTTTCCATGTCTAAACTGGAACGCGAGCATGTAGTCGAGAGTACGCGGAGTTTGACGACCGAATCTGTAAAAAAGGAAAGTCGCGAAGTACTCGACATCGCGGTCGAGACCACACCGAGTTCGGAGAGTCGAGACGGATGGGATCAAATCAAGGCGAATCTCAAACCGGTGGCAGCGTTTGTGCATCGGTTCTTGAATATGCCGCTGCCAGCTTTTCGAGCGTGCAATCCGATCACGTCCAAAAACTTGTACAACCTATTCTTCTGCTGTTACGGTCATTTACCGACGGCCACTTTTATCACATCGAAAGCGTTTGGAAAAGAATTCAACGAGATTCTGATCGGCACGAAAAAGAAACCTCGAACGGTGGACGGGTTTCCCGTGATGCAAGTAAACATAAAGGTGCCAGGAGCAGGTGACACGAGAGGTAGACGTTTTGGGAGTTTGGAGAATTGCCGGAAGGCCTTTGAGGACTGGGCACAATCTTCTTGCGCCGAAATGTGGGAGGCACCTTGCAACGAAAACGCGATTCAAACTGATTCAGCACATAAGAGCGACACGATTCTCGCGCCACTTCGTAGTGGATGAGACACATATACCACGCACGGATTCTTGCGGATACCTCTCATTTGTGAGAGTTGTGGTAATACGACGATGATCTGCGCCGTTGGATCTTGCGTGCACGCCCGTTTCAAGGTTTGGTATGCTTGAGAGTGCGAAGTAGCACATACGAGGCAAACAGGATCCCGACATTTTCGGAATTTGACAAAACTGTTTTTACTGTTTAAAATAACCGACGGTCCGTGTTCACGGGTTGCTCTGAACCGTTGGATCTTTGGATGAAAGCTGGTTGAAATTCTTTTATTGAGTCGGCATCTTCTTGCTATATCCCAAAACGGTCCGACGGTTCTGAGTCACGGATCGCTCCGAGCCGTTAGATTCTTCGTCCCGACCCTTAAGTATGTGTCCCCGCCGTCCCGTTCGCTCGCCATCTCCGCCTTCTTCGTCTTTCGTTCTTCCGAACGACGAACGACGAACGACAAAGACTCTCTCGGAAAATTCTCGAACACGATACTCGCGATCGATGTAGCGCAAGCGACCCGCGCAGCTTGCATGACTCTTATCAAGTCGGTGTGTTTATACACTTCCAATTTTCGATCCGACGGTCCTTGTTTACGGACTGCTCTGAGTCGTTAGATCTTGTGACGCTGATTGACCCCACACCTCACAGGGCGTTCGGCCGAGTCCGCGCGTCATCTCTCTCGTCACGGCGAAATTTGCGGGAAATATTTTTTGAAATGAAAAGTTTTGTGTCTATACTGACGACACTATAATCTATTTACGCGAAAAGCAGATGCTCGTCCGAAGGATCCGACGGCCGTCGTCGACGGCTCTTTCGTGACCGCCCGATCGACAAACGATAGACCGCGAGGTCGACATGTCGCGCGACGAGACGAAAATAATCTATTTAAGCGAGAAGTGCAGGGTCTCCGGTCCTCGACTTGTCGCATGATGTTTCGTTTTCTCGACATGTCGCGTGACGACACAAAATATATCTATTTACGTGAGAAGCAGAGACCCTCTCGAGAGAATCGGACGGTCGTCGTCGACTATTCATTCGTGACCGTCCGATCGGCGTTCGTTTAGCTTTTCGTGCAATCGATGCCACGTCACCGCGCTATTTTACTTTACCTTAAGAAATTCATACCCCTTATGACCCTTATTAAGTCGGTGTATTTATACACTTCAAACTTTTCGATCCGACGGTCCTCGTTCGTGGGTTGTTCTGAGTCGTTGGATCTTGTGTGCACGCCTTTCGATAAGTTCGATCCGACGGTTCCTGTTTAACGGGCTTCCCCGGACCGTTGGATTTGTTTGTGTGCATGATCTATTCACATACAACTTAGAACACACCGGACATACCGACATAAAAAATCATGTTGGTTGGGTTCGGGCTTTTGGTCGAACGACCACCCCCTCTCCTTTTTTTTTGTTCCCAAACATCATGTCGGTCTGTCCCGTATGTCCTTCCCTTACATCTACTTCTAGTAAACTTTATTAGATACTAAAGATGTATCTAATAAAGTTTACTAGAAGTAGACGTAAGGGAAGGTAGCCATTCGATCAAATGTGAGAGAGAGAGGGGACGCGTCCGATTGAAATGGGTGCGCGTCGCACCGATCGATGGTCTTATATATGTGTACCCACAATCAAGTTTTGGCGATGTTCCGATCGTACGTTTCTAAACCTTTATCACGTGACAGAGGTTTCTATATAGAGAGACATTCTTGAACGGTTATTATATATAGAGCAAACCCACTCTTCGAAATGGCCGTATTTTGAAATAGAAATTGTTCAAAAGCTCAAACGGGGGGGGGTGCGCGTTCGATCGAAGTAGCGCGCGACGCGCGTTTCGATGGTGGCATTTTTTAATGAGATGCAAAATCGATCCGACGGGTTTCCATCACGGAATGTCCCGAGCCGTCGGATTGGTTTGTATGTATGATCTATTCACATAAAAACTTAGTTTAACATACTGATAGCAAACATACCGATACGCGGGCGACAGGTCTTTTCACACTCGACTATCACCGTCGTCGTCGTCACATCACCACCACTTTTTCACAAACGATAAAAATCTACGAGTATCTCTGGTTTACGTCTCTTATTCATTGCAAGGCGGCGCGAGTACCGTGTTGATGTTATGCGCTGGATCAACTTGAACCCCATTTTCATCAAAAGGCAACTCCCACATGATGGGACCTTTTTCAGTCCAGCTAGCTGCGGATCCCCGCCTGGGCGCTGGCCCGGAACAACCTATAGGCAAACTGAGTCAGGCATCGAAGGTTTAAGTTGTCTACTGAAGTCTAATTGACACACGGAGGTCCACACATCTTGGCGTTGGCGATTGGCGACGATGTGGAACTCGATGTTTACTTGGAGGTGCCGCTGCCAGACCCGCTGAAAGATGGGATCCACGGGGTGGACCGGAAGGCCGGCCAGTCAACGTCATCATCTTCATGTTGCACGATGGAAAGCGCCGCGGGCGCGTCGTCATCGCTGTCGGTGCAAGCCGTGGGTGCCCCCTTGGGAGAGTCGATGCCGCGATGAGGGGGCGGCTCAACCGCGAAGCGGACAGATAGTGCGGCCGCGTCAGGCGGAGGAGCCGCATCCTGCGGTGCAGGCTCGAGCTCGCGGAGGGCGTGGGCCTGCGGCGTGTCCGAGGGCGGCCATGCGGACATGGAAGGGGGTTTGGGTGGAGCACGGGGTGCGAGGGCGGGAGCACGCCCTGGTGCGAAGGCCTGGACACACACGTAGGGGCAAATGCCGTCGGAGTCCATGTGGCCGGTCGTGACGGCCCACAGGCGGAAGCACGTCACGCACGGCATGCCAGTGCCGTCCCATACCAAGTAGCGCCCGCCCATGTCGTTCTTCTTCCAAGTCCCCTCGGGCGGGATGAACTTGCGCCTGCTCAGGGAGTGAAAAGCAGGCTCCTTCCCGCCACCACCACCGGTGCGGGTAGCACCACCAGACGAAGGCAGGGCAGGCGCGGAGAGTCGGGCAAGGGCGGACTCGTCGCGGAAGACCTTACCAAGCCGCAGGGTGAGGGAGGCGAAGGTGAAGTTGTTGCTGGTGCTGAGCTCGCGCAGCACCACCAGATACAATGGTGTAACGTAGGGGGACTTGGCCGCGGACGATCGGAGGACGGTGTACACGTCCTCCACCAGGCTGCGGTCGGTGTAGTCAGGGTACAGCCGGCGATGCTTGTCCGCGAGGGTGCGCACGACAGCCAGTTGAGGGGCGGGCTCGATGGTCTCGTCAATCACAGTCGAGCGAAGGCGGACCCAGAAACGATGGGTGTCGGGGTCGCCAATGCCCTCGACCTGGTAGCGAAGGCGCTGTAAAGCGCAGCGCCCGTCGTGCGGGAAAATCTCGGCGGACTCCTCGTAGAGGGAGAGCGCCATGCCGCGGAGAACAGTGGGGAGCACGGAAAAAATGAGCTCGTTGATGGTGTAGTGGTAGGACTCGTACTCGAAGTCCAGATCCAGAAGTTTGAAGACCTCGTCGCGGGAGATAGGACCGAAGACGTGGGACATGTTAGCCAGCAGGACGGCGAAGTCAGTCTCGGAATCCGGTCCATCCAAAGAGAGGCCCACGTTCGACTTGAATCCATGAGCACGAAGAAGCTTGGCCAGCTCCTCCCCATAAGCGAAGGCGTAGTCCATTTTCTCAGTGAATTCAGTTCGTTGGGAGGCTCGCACAGGTGTAGATGTCCATACATCGCTGTTCTGATGAAACTCGACAGCAGTTGGTGAACGTGACACCGGCGTAGGGCGGGTGATCAACGTCGACATGGGCACCACCGGCTCGCCAGAAGAATCCCCAGACGGACTGGAGGCACTGGGGGTAGGGGAAGCCCCGCCCGTGGGTCGGGCAGCGCGAAGGCGGCTGGCAAGCGAAATGCGCTCCGCTGACATTGTTGGAAGTACGTAACGTGAAATGCTGAAAAAGTCGGCGTGGAAAAGGTGGGTGTGGTCGAGGACAAGGTGCTCGAAAAATTTCCCGGTACCAAGGGGGACGCGGGGTGAAGATGTCGGCAAAGAGGACGAAGGTGCTCAGCCGGATTTGGTGATAAGTGTGAAAGTCACCGCACAAGGTACGGGATCAGAGATTTTGAAAGCGCAAGCAACCTCGCCAGTGGTGAGGCCCAACACCTGACAGAGACAGTGAAATGAACGGTGGGTATAACGGACGACGGTGGGTTATACGCGTGTTTTTACAGTCTCCACAAACTCTGTGAAGCTGGGACGAGGTGCTCGGGTGATTCGCAGTCTAAGATACATGAAAATAAAATACAGGGGTTTTATTTTCCCCACCACTGATGACAGGCAGAGCTGACTTGGCACCTGAGGTCGAGGGGTGACAGAAAGACCAGGGCTCCCTCCCCCAGGGGGGGGGAAGTCTGTGTCTCCGTGATTTTTCTCCTGCAGCCAGGCTGCTGTTTTTAGCCATTTTCTTGGACTAGGCCGGGCGATATACTCTACCTCTCGGAGTTCCGCAAGCTGTAATACTTGTTAGAAGATATATCAGGTTATAAAAACGTTTTCATTCTTTTAAATATACGCCCGGAAGTATTGCCTGTCGAATTTTTCATGCTAGAATAGGGAGGTTCCGATTTCAATTCCCGGATTACAATTTACGAGTTAAGGTCATAGATTCCCGAATCTGGATGACAGACAGTCCTTATCTCGGGATTTTGTCCTTAACTCGTAATCTGTAGACGTGAAAATCCGGGATAAACGCCCTTATCACGTTACGAAATAAGAAATTTACTTCCGAGTTACGGCTTAAGGACTGTTCGCGATCTTTACCGTCGATAACGCATTTTCCCCAGATTCTTTCGATCTCACGGTTTTACACACGACGACACGAGCGTTCAACCATCTGTAATAGTGGACTGGTTTGTGTCAGAAATCCCCTCTCGCTCTTACAAGTATGCAAGTCTGCCCGTAAGTCACTGTCCAGCGGCTGTTGTTTTCGGTATACTAACGTATACCGAACATAAGATAACTTCCCATATGCATTCTAATAAGTGTTAGGAACAACATGTTTTTTGCGCGAGTAGGTTCCGCTCGGAATCTAGGATGCTGGACTGGTTCTTGTGAGGGGGGGTAATGGGCGTGATTCGAGCCAGCCAACTCGACTCACGCCCAGCAGGGACGCATACTGCACAGCATGAACATATCACGCATATCATATAAGCAATAATAAACACATGATGACCGTTTGGCAGTACAATTTCACCTCTAGCGGAAACGCGGATGTCAACCGCGTCCACGTTTCCGCTCGGGTTTCCTCCCTCATTCGCGCGCTTGTTTGCAAGAGAGCCTGCGCAACGGATGAGGGAAGCGTTATCAAAAATAGTATGTCATATGTGTTGTCTTCCCTAAAAAAATTGCACAGACTGAACGGTCAACCACACTTCTCGCTGTGGGCTGATGCGTTCATTTGGCGGAAGCGGGTGGAATTTAAGGAATTTGAAACCCGCAATAGTTGCGCTATGGGTTGTCATTCTTTGCGAAATGGGTACCCACATACTAAGTAGGAATATGTGCTAATATTTTGAAGCAAAAGATAACTCAGATTAGTATACAATCTTAGAGATCTTTATTTCGCTGGACAGGGGCACACTGCGGGAGAGAAAGCCTTCCGCCTTAAGTTAAAACTACATATTTAACAAATCAGACCTTAGGTATAATATTGCAGTGCCACAATTCGAATTGAACACGGATGACGGAAGCGAGTTTCTCGGCCTTATTTCGGAATGTCCACAGCTGAGACAAAAATCGGAATCGAAAAGCCATCCCGGATTAAGCGGTTTCCGAGTTACGCGTTCCGGGTTACGTTATCGCGCGTATCCCGCGTATCCCGTAAATTGTAATCCGGGAATTGAAATCGGAACCTCCCTAATGTCGTCATGCTAGTAGCATCGTGCAGGTGGCACTACTGATGCCCATTACTCGTCAATTGCTGACCTGTCACCTTCGATGATGGATGACAGTTGTATCGATGGCTGACGGTCACATAAATAATTATAATAATTATTTATGGGTCATCATTTTTACCTCCTATAATTCTCTACCTGCCGTGCGATATACATCCTCCTATAAAGTTTAAAGTTATCCGAACGATTTATTATTGTTATTATTATTTAGAGCCTCTACTTGTAATGACGTCAGATTACGTGTCAACCCCAGCGTGTGAAGACTGTCGTGGGCCACGTGGGAACGAGGGGAATGATTTAACGATTTACAAAATGGAAACCGATTCCAGTTGACACCTCCTGTCGTGAATTGAGATATGCTGTGGTGTGAAGCCCCTAAACTATACCTCAGGACCTTCCGATCGTAAGCAAGTTCTTCATAGACCAGTCACGTATCCTATATACAGGAGAAGCACCCAACGCTTCATAGGTGCCCCCGGAGATGCCTGCTGTAGGGACAGCAGATCCTGCCTCCGATAGTGGCGCGCTGGAACTCAGTGATGCCACGGACTCCGAGGCTGTGGAACACCCACCCAGTTTTAGTTATGCGCCAGCTAAATCAAGTCGCTCTCAGTTTAAGGCTATGATGCGTAAGAACTTTACTCTCAAGGTAAAGATTTCGTTTGCTGTGGTCTTTTAGGGACTCTGTGTTCTTAATTTGTGCGTGTACGGGCGACAGACACGAGGGATCTTATGCTGCTGTACGGGAGTCGAAATCGTTCTTCCTTGTCTCTTCTTCTTGATAATGTGCCTCCCAAAGGTGAAACTTCCTCGCTCAACGAACAGGAAAAATGCCTGCACACTCTCTCTAACTTCAGCACTTCAAAGACTGCTTGGATTGAACAAAAGCTTTTATCTTTTAATCTAAGGTTTTAGACATGCTCCCCCCTTTCCACCCGCATCGCAAGAATCAGGCAGTTTCAAGAGGGTAGTGCCGCATATCAACGCTCACTCTTGCCCCCAACCTGGTAGTCCGGCTTGCATGAGAAATACTCGCGGTCGTACCGAACGGCAGGATTTTGTTACTCAACAGGCGTTAGTAGACGAGAAGAGCTTCAACGATGAATTCTATTCGACCTTTGCCATCAGCGATGCCTACAGTTGGGCCATTACTTATCCCGCAGGTTTGTGCGCTGTTTCTTTTGAGAGCGCCGGGTGTCTGCTGGCTCTTAGGATATCGCAAGTTGTCCCAGTCTATGTTTGAATATTGTGCAGCATCGACTCCGAGCTTTCAAGAGTGTACATGTTTGGCGCTTTCTCGGGGCAAGAACGAGTTAGGTCTGAACCTTTTATATTTATACGCTGGCTCTTACCGCGTGTTCAACACTTAATTTCTTTCAGGTTATCGAATATTCTACGCCCCGGATACCTCAGACGCTCAGCGTGTCACCAGTGTTGCGGTTCGCCATCTTCTCTGCGACGGTATCGGGTATCACCCTTGAAAATCCCCGAGATTAGGACACGCAAACACACAAACGAAGTAATTGCTGATAGCTCTGGTACCCGGTTTGAGTACACAGCAGCCGAACTGTGTATATACTGGATGTCAAAGAGGTCGTTTGAAGGATAAGCTTGAACATACAACCGCACAAAGCAACAGACGCTTGAACATACAACCGCACAAAGCAACAGACGCCTACTACTATCTTGAACATACAACCGCACAAAGCAACAGACGCCTACTACCATCTTGAACATACAACCGCACAAAGCAACAGACGCCTACTAATATCCTGATTCGAGATCGGCCACGGACAAAGCGCACCGTACTGCACTGAGACTGCTGTTGAAGGCCGGTCGCAGCGTCCCTATTGTATTTATGCATATGATGCGCGTGGTCATCCTGCGCGCTGTTGCTTATCATATGTGTTATTGTGACTTGAGGTTTGAAACTCGTGCCACAATGACATGCCACACTGTACAAAGAGAAGCTGGAAACTTTGAGTGGGATCACTCTGAGTGTAAAGTTTCTTGATTTCACTTTGGTGTTCACAACAAGCTCCCCACCACTAGAGAGATGTGGGCATGACTGCAGGACATCTGGAGGATCGTACCAGGTCAACGCGATGTACGCCCAAGTAATGATGCGGGGGACAAATGATATCTTCCCGCCTTCGATGCTAGCAGCCTTAGAGCTCCTGGCGCCTGAGCAACCGGAGGGTTCCGCGATGGGAACCAATGAGACTTCAGGGATCGACGATATCGAATTTCAGAAGGCTGCCATTCAGGAAGTTTGTCGTCTCCTCGATAATAATGCGCAGCTCGACTCTTTTTTAACGAACTTCTTGTCACAGGTTTGGACCTCGACATCATTAGGGTATAGCAAACACAAAAAGCGGACCGCCTCAATTTATACTAAGATCCCTCAGCTTATGGCAAAGTCCTTGGGGCACAGGACATATCTACAGCATGAGCCCGCCGCTAGCAAATGCTAGCGCATTTTAGCATGTGCCCGCCTGTGCTAAAATCGTTAGCATGAGCCCGCTTGTGCTAAAACCGTTAGCACAGGCGGGCTCATGCCGAATCAGCCAACCCTCTCGTGGCATGAGTCCACCGCTGGCATATGCCAGCGGGGTGTTTTAAGATGAGCCCGCCTGTGCTAACCATGCTAGCACAGGTCCCCATCGGGAGGCTAGGGAGGGTCTGTGGGAGTGCTTGAAGGTGTTGGGGGATGTTATGGCTTGCTTGAGGGTTGTGTGGGGGTTTAGGGGATGTAACGAGGCATGTTGTAAGATTTTAGGGTTTTGAGTTGCGTTTTAGGTTTTAGGGTTGTGAGTTGCGTCTTAGGGTTTTAGGGGTATGGTGTCGGGGGTGTCGGGCTGCTTGGTGGGGTGTTGGAGTATGGTTTTTGATGGGGGATGTCGGGGTGTGGTTTTGGGGGTGTTGGGGTATGGTTTGGGGGTGTTGGGGTGTGGTTTGGGGGTGGGGTGTGGTTTGGGGGTGTTGGGGGTATGGTTTGGGGGTGTAGGGAAGTGGTTTGAGGGTGTTGGGGGTATGGTTTGAGGGTTGTCGGGGGTGTTTTGGGAGGGTGTTGGGGCATGGGTTGGGGAGACCCTCCCTAGCCTCCCGATGGGGACCCGTGCGAGCATGGTTAGCACAGGCGGGGTAATGCTAAAACACCCCGCTGGCATATGCCAACGGTGGACTCATGCCACGAGGGGGTTCGCTGATTCAGCATGAGCCCGCCTGAGCTAAATCACAAGCGGGCTCATGCTAACGATTTTAGCACAGGCGGGCACATGCTAAAATGCGCTAGCATATGCTAGCAGTGGGCTCATGTTGTAACATTAATACCAGACTGAGGCACAGACCTTACTTATACCATCACTGAGGCACATGCAGTGCGCTTATCATCAATGAACGGCAACGGCGGTAGAATATGAGCCGATTGAATTTCAAAGTGATGCAAGAAGATTTTAGAGTTTGTTCGCAGACCGGTCCCCCATAACCAGGCATGGACGCGCGGTGTACCTTGCAGACCGGTCCCCCAAATCCAAGCATGGACGCGCGGCACTTGCAGACCGGTCCCCCAAACCAAAGGCGATGGACGCGGTACTGCAGCCGTCCCCCAAATCCAAGCATGAACGCGCGGTGTACCTGCAGCCGGTCCCCAAATCAAGCACACGACGCCAGCGTGCACTTGCCAGTCAGTCCCCAAATCCAAGCATGGACGCTACAAAGGCCTTCGCAGCCGTCCCCCCAAATCCAAGCATGGACACGCGGTGTACCTTGCAGCCTGTCCCCCCTGTAACCAAGCATGGATGCGCGCGGTGTACCTTGCAGCCGGTCCCCCATAACTAAGCATGGACGCAAATTCTTGCAGCCGGTCCCCAAATCCGGCAAGCATGGACACGCGGTACCTTGCAGCCGGTCCCCCAAATCCAAGCATGGACGCGGCGGTGTACTTTGGCAGGCCGTGTCCCCCAACTGGGCATGGATGCGCTGGTGTACCTGCAGCCGGTCCCTCAAATCCAAGCATGGATGCGCGGTGTACCCAGCCGGTCCCCCAAATCCAAGCATGGACGCGCGGTACCTTGTAGCCGGGGTCCCCCATAACCAAGTTATTGACGCGCGGTACCTTGCAGCCGGTCCCCCATAACCAAGCATGGACGCGCGGTGTACCTTGCAGCCGGTCCCCCAAATCCAAGCATGGACGCATTGTGAAGGCATGGATATGCATTGTGCGGGAAGCATTTATACATCATGTGGGGTACCAGGGCTTCTCGACGGAGGAGGATGCTGTGGAAGCCGCTTCGTCCCCGGAGCATCAAGGGACGGTTGCCTCTGTTGTTCATCTTGAAGATCTATCGAGCAAAGATGCCAGGTCAGCGGCACCTGCAACAATGGAGACGAATTGTGCTGCTTGCTTTGCACGTTCCTCGGGATGACTGACCGTCCGTCTTGCGTGCTCATAGCATGTCCCTAAACTCACATCTTTCAACACTTTCACATGAATAGCCTTGCGGTAACCTATATCATGATTGAATGGCGTGGGATGCAGTCGTGTCCGACTGCATGCAGCTTCATAGTACTGGCAAAATCGTATTTGGTTAGGGAGATGGCAATAAGTGGGCGAATCAAAAGCCAACAATATCGTTGTACAACGCCTTAAGATCCGATGAAAGTCGTAATCAGCTCAAGCCGTATCAGGGCGCCCCCCAGGCCGGGTAGGAGGTCAGACATAATCAGCTCAGCCGTAAGGGGGTTCCCCCCAGGCCGGGTTGAAGGTCAGACATAATCAACTCAGCCGTATCAGGGCATTGCACATTGGGTGGGTAGTGGACTTTTGGCAGTGCACTTCGGGAGCGCACTGGGCATGCCACGGCTGCAGCTTTTACAGATTGTTGTGAGAGTTTTTTTGCGCTGGAAGCGCACGCTCCCTGCTCCCCGTCATACACCCGTCCTTAATGTTTCCGTCCGGGAACCTTATACAACACTCTCAGCTTGCTTTTGACACAAATTACTTACAACACCAGATTTATATGATCCAATGGATGATGCCCACATGGTAATCGGTGACAACTCTGTTCTGCTAAACTGTCAAAGGTACACCATCCGTTGTAACGGAAGCGAGATGATGGACAAAAATGAACTGGATAGTCTACGTGAAAAGTTTACCTCTCGCTGGAGAAGTGTTGATCCTGATGAGCAGTGGCGCCGATACTACACATTCTCTAACGTGCAGAACGCGTTCGATCAAGCAATTATCGACCACAAGGTCCTTCACCGCCCGAAAGCATATGTCATGCATGGCGCCTTTGGCTTTACCCAGGGTGCTGCCGGGCCGGTGTCCGGCCGCGTGGAGTCAAACGTGTGCCCCGCAGTTCAAAGTTGCATTGGAGGCTGAGCCTCTTTCCAGCGTCTAGCAAGACGGGATCGGTGATGCCGAGGATTGCACTGGCGGCGAGGCTATCCATGTCGTTCTTGCACATGACCTATGCAGGCCATGACATGTTCCTGGTGTCGATGTACACGGCAGTTGCAGGAGAAGCAGCCGGACACGCGAGGGGTGCAGTTCGCCACCTTCGTAAAGCAATTTCCCTGGGTGCACTACAAGCTCAACCTTGGGGGAACCATTGCCTCCATCTTCTTCGGCGTGGTCTTCACTTTTGCCTTTATCAGCTCGACGGTTTGTTCCTGTCTTCACCTCTGCACCGGTCACGTTGTATGACAAGACGCGTGCCCACCACTTCTGCTTCGCGCCATCGTGAGTGTCCTCCTGTGTTGCCCTTACATGTTGCTTCTGTGTTTCGGAATGTCCTTGGCCGGCGTCAGCGGTTCTTTCCTGGAATCACCCTTGACTGCTCGTAGAGACAGTACACAGGGCAGGCTCTATCCATGAGAGTAAGCGAGGGTGGTGAGTGAGCGCTTTCGGCGCCGCAGGTACTGATCATGAAGTCGGTGGTGATGGAGAAGGAGCTGCGCTTGAGGGAAGGCATGCAAATGATGGGTCTCTCCGACCGCATGTACTGGGGGGCGTGGTTTCTAACCCACTGGAGCAACTTCATGTTGGTCGCTTTCCTGGTGGCCTGCATAGGTGAGTGATTTGTGCGGCGGCTTCGCCGTATACGTAGCTAACATGGCTGGCGCTATTGCAGTGGTCAGAGAGAGCAGTGCACGGTGCATTTTGAGCCATGGGTGCTTGCTGAAGCACTTGCGTGGCATACTTGGAATGGAGGTGCATGACATTTCCTGGCCCTTGTTCTTGTGTGCATGCATGTCATACTTGGAATGGCGCCGCATGACGCCTCCTGGCCCTTGGTACTTCATACATGCGCACGGCGTCTCATCTTGAACCTTGTATGGACGCTGGGTACAAAGAAGGGTACGTGGGGGGGGGGTTATCGGCATCGCACAGGAACATTTCCATTTGAGTACACAGACCCTTTCATCCTCTTCTTGTTCATGGTTTCGTGGGGGGCCTCGCTCGTGACCTTTTGCTATTTCCTTTCTTGCTTCTTTAACCGGTGTGCTTCATGGCCTTCACTGGTGGCTCGTGATTCAAGCGCAATGTGCAATCGCGGGTGTTGATGCATCTAGCAGTGCAATAATGAGATGACCATATCTTCGTTGACGATGGGTCCATGCACTTCTCACGTCTTCTATCAGTCGCCCGAATGCCGCCGTATCTCAAAATGCGACCGACAGTCGACGGGCTTTCACAAGCTTTGAGTGCATGGATAGCTAACGGAGCCAAAAAGCTTTTTGTCGGCGCTCTGGCCTTCTTCCTCAGCAGCTTCTTACACCGAGAAATGAATCCGAGCAGCGTATTTGGAGAGGTCTGCCACTGGTTATGGTTGTTTTGAGACCGCATGATCATGATGCACATCGATGCTTCTTATATCTCATGCACCAATCATCATGATACATACCGATGCTTCTTATATCCCATGCACCAATCATCATGATACATATCGTTACATCACATATAGTATGTGAAGATAAAGTGACTGTGGAAGCATCCGTGGTGGAATGCCGTGACAGTTGTCGCCGCTCACAGCGTACCCAACGGTCACACATCCCGCGTCGGCGCGGTGCAAATACACCTTGTGGAGGAATACCGCATCAAAACGTTTGCGCCTGTGCCTACGCCTCCTGCGCTCACCGCTGAGTCCCCCAACATCGGCACCAGCGCCTCCGCAATCAGAATGCGCTTCACGATGCATTCCACCACGGGCATGACCACAGTCACAGGCATGGGTAGGTCCAGCCAATTAAGAGACTCGATGGTCATTGGTCCCGGTTCTGCCAGCCAAGGGATGGCGTGGGGATGAGGGTGAGGCACTCAGTTCGCGCATCGCGGCCATCGTCTCGAGCATAATCTACATTTCCGGGATGGCCCCGGCGATCGCGATGCGCATCACCTACAGAAACGGGCACCCTGCATGGACCCTCGTGTGCCTCCTGCCGGCAGGCGCCATTAACATGGTATCCCCCTTTGGGCACCTTCCCCTCACCCCCAAGTCCTCCCTCTCTCCCTCAGTCCGGCGAAGGCATCATCGAGGTCTTGTGTGTGGCTTAGCCTTGGACCAATTCCTTTGGCGCCAGATAGCCACAGAAGATCGGCCGCACTATGGGCCCTCACCAGGGATCAAAGGATTTAGCGCACCCTTCGGGAAACTTATCCGGATTCTCCGGAGCTCATTAGTGAAGAATGGGACCCCCTAAGCCTCACTGGGCCACCTGAGCCCCTCTGCAACTGCACCGCCGGTGCGCTGCCGCCGTGTGTGGTGCTCCTTGTTTGCACAGCACGTTGGACCCTCCCATCGTATGCGTGCCACCCCCATCTGACTGTTCGCACAGACCTGCGTTTCACACCCTTTCCCTCGCGGCACCTCCGCCGCGGCAAGTGAAACATCGAGCATCGAAGTTTGCGGAGGGCAGCGAGCTGGACGCTGAACCGGGGAGAGGGGGCGCTGTGTGGGTGCATCCCTGCAGTGGGGGTGGGTGATGGCCGTGCTCGAGAACGGCCAGCGCGGCATCACCTTTCGCACAATGCACGACAATCTCAACTCGGACGGTCACTTTAGTGCTGGGGTGGTCTTCGGCATGGTCTGGTTCGACATCTTCTTCTACGCGCTGCTCGCGTGGTACTTCGACAAGGCAGAGGACCCGGCCCTCCCTCAGCCGCCTCCGCGCTCCTGCCGCGGGCGTGAAGCCCTCCGCTGCACTCTGAGATGGAATGTTTCAGGCCTGTGCACACAGACATGCAGCAGTGGCTATTTTCTCAGGTCACAGCCAACAACATGTGCACAAGCTGGCTATGGATGGCATCCACAAAGTCTGAAACTCCTGGCAGTGACCGCTTAATGGTCATTCTTGACCAAGCGGGAGGTCATAGCACCTATGCGTGGGTGAGGATGGTGTGCTCACCTGCCTGCATGCTGCACTGCACCTGCGGCGCACCACTCGGCGCGCAGCGAGCCCCCCGTGGGCGCTGAACCGTGAAAGTAGACAGCACAGCTGGTGTGGCATAATCGAATCGTACATTGGTGGATGCCAGGGTCAGTGCAAAGCGTGGTCATAGCACTGTATGGGCGGTAGATGCTGCGCGATGACCCCTGTGGATACCTCTGGCATCCTCCCCTCCTCCACGTCACCTTCTCTTGGGGGACTCTTCGCCAAATACTGCCAAGAAATGGGCGCCCCCTCCCCTGTTATGATAGAAAATGTATGAGACTAAACCGTGCGTTGCTCCAGAAAGTTTTATTTATATCATCCTCACAGCTATTCATTGCGCCCCGGCACCGTGTTGCATCCCCGGCTGTGCCCATTACCAGGCGCTCTGCCAGAACTGGTTCCCAGCAGGAGGCGGTGGGGGGAGCAAGAGATTTGAGGGTCCAAATGTATGGCTTTCATCAGCTCCACGCGTGCGGTTCAATGACGACATAGAAGACATCTTTGGATGAGTAACAGGGGAGGGGGGGGTGGAAGGGTGCACTCTCAGGTCTTGCCCAGGCAATGGGGTACTCGGCTCAGCCCCTTCTTCCCCTTCCAGCGGCGCTACTGGGAGTCGATAGGATTGCTGCGCCCTCGCCGGCTGCCAGCGGCTTCGGATCTGACCACTGGGGCAAAGCCCGGCGACGAGCACTCCTCCGTGATCGAGACGCTCCCCGACAAACTCAAGGTCATTCACTGCGCAAGGTCCTGCGGGCCTCGTTCAAATGCTTCGGATGAAAACAACAAATGAGTCCAACGGCCTGATGAAACTTAGCATCTTGGTCGTCCCGTTGGGGATGACCAGCACCTTAGTCGAACGGCTCCAGGGGGAACAGCAGTTTGGTCGAACGGCTCGTCCAACGGCTCGAGGGAAAACAGCAACTTAGTCAACGGCTCGGGGGAACAGCATCTTGGTTCAACGACTGAGGAAAACAGCATTTTAGTGCAACGACTGAGGGAAGACAGCGCCTTGGTCCAACGGCTCGAGGGAAACAGCATCTTGGTCGAACGGCTCAGGAGAACAGCATATTAAATCAACGGCTAAGGGAAAACAGCAACTTAGTCCAACGGCTCGAGGGAAAACAGCATCTTGGTCCAACGGCTCGGGGAAAACAGCATCTTGGTTCAACGGCTCGGGGGAAACAGCATCTTGGTCCGACGACTGAGGGGAAAACAGCATCTTAGTTCGACGGCTCAGTAAGCAAGGGTTGAGCACGATTGGGCGCCACCTAAACTGCGCTGCATCCCGATATTGTGAGGCAGCGGCAGATATGTGCAGCAGAGTGCGGGTTGTAGGCGAGTGGGATGAGTGTTTGGGGTGAGTGTTTGGGGTGAGCATTTGGGGCGAGTTTTGGGGTGAGTGCATACAGTGAGCGCCGGGCATGAGTTCAGGCAATGCGAGGCGTGCGCCCGGTAGGTGGCGAAGCCGATGCTGAAAGTGTTGGGGACGAGTGCGGGGGGCAAGGAGCGGATGGCGGTACAGATGAAGCCCGCAGTGCACGTGCACAACCTGTGCAAGCAGTTCGGGAATGTGTCGGCGGTGGAGGGCTTGAGCTTGAGCTTTGCGGAGGGCCACGTCTCCGCGCTCCTCGGACACAACGGCGCCGGCAAGACCACCACCATCAACATTCTGACCGGGATGCTCGAAGCCACCTCAGGGCTCGCCTCGATCGGCGGGCTGGACGTCTTCACGCACATGGACGAGATTCGTTGCCGGCTTGGAGTGTGCCCCCAGTTCGACATTCTGTGGCCGCAGCTCACCGTGCTCGAGCACCTTCGCCTCTACGCCAACTTCCAGGCGAGGCCCCGGCCTCAGCTCCGCCATCTCCCACTCCTGCCTTCATCAGTACCGTCGACTACCGCGCCCCTGCTTGCTTCCATCGGTGGTGCCCAGCTCACAAGCCCTCTCTCAGAACCTCGATACTGCTACCGCCGTGGATATCTCCTCACAATGAGCGCCACTGCGGCCCTAAGACGGGGGAGCGAAAAAACCAGAGCTCTACCGGGCGTTGTCCATCACGGCAGCGAAGCACGTCTGGCTGGGGAGCGCGTCTGGCAGGGGAGTGCTGCTGCGCTGTGGGTTGCTTACCGGTCTAGTGCTCTGTCACAGCGCAGGTTGTCTCCTTTTCCTGCCACGTGTGATCAGTCGCTTGCCTCTCCGCAGTCGCCTCCACAGAGATATCTGCAGCCCCCGTCCGCTCCCCGCGGCTGTTGCGCTCTCTCTCATGCACATGACCTGGGTACGTGCTCACCATGGGCACCTCTGAGTCGTCGATGTTCCTAGGCATCGACAAATCGAGGCCTCTCACACCAACGCCATCAACACCAACTCCAACGTTTATTCTATTTAATCTTATCTGTCTAGACCTTATTACTTTTGACATATCTATCAAACACGAAATATTTTCTGTACCGTTATCTACACTTTTCGTTTTCTTAAAGAATAAACTTTTGAATCGTCGATGTTCCTAGTCATCGACGAATCGAAGCCTCTCACAACAACGCCATCAACACCAACGTGCTCATCCCGTAGAGCATGAACGGTGAATCGCGAGGTCCTCGAGTATCACCAATAAATGAACGGTGAATTGCGAGGCCCTCGTGGTACCCAGCGCCCTTCTCGGAGGAGTGGGCGCGATCTAAACGGCAGTAAATCTAAAAGCTCTAAAAGGCGGTAAATCTAAAAGATCTAAAAGGTGGTAAATCCGGGAGTTTGAAGGTGTGAGGAGGGGCCGGGGGGGGGCGTCATCCAGGGGGTGCCGGAGGAGTACCTGGAAGCAGAGGTGATGGGGAAAGTGGAGGAGGTGGGGCTGATGGAGAAGGTGGAGGCGCCAGTGAGTGCGCTGAGCGGGGGTCAAAAGAGGAAGCTGTCGCTCGCCATCTCGTTCCTCGGTAACCCAAGCTGCGTTTTCTTGGACGAGCCCACCAGTGGCATGGATCCATTCTCCCGCAGGAAGTCCTGGGCGGTGATACGCAACAACCGCAAGGTGCGCACTGCGCGGCCGCCTGCCTGGCCAGGGGGGGGCGGTGATACGCAACAACCGCAAGGTGTGCACTGCGCGGCCGCCTGCCTGGCCAGGGGGGGGCGGTGATACGCAACAACCGCAAGGTGTGCACTGCGCGGCTGCCTGCCTGGTCAGGGGGCGGTGATACGCAGCAAGCCGCAAGGTGTGCACTGCGCGGCCGCCTGCCTGGCCAGGGGCGGTGATACGCAACAACCGCAAGGTGTGCACTGCGCGGCCGCCTGCCTGGCCAGGGGGGGGCGGTGATACGCAACAACCGCAAGGTGTGCACTGCGCGGCCGCCTGCCTGGCCAGGGGGGGGCGGTGATACGCAACAACCGCAAGGTGTGCACTGCGCGGCCGCCTGCCTGGCCAAGGGCGGGGGCGGTGATACGCAATAACCGCAAGGTGTGCACTGCGCGGCCGCCTGCCTGGCCAGGGGGGGGCGGCGATACGCAACAACCTGCAAGGTGTGCACTGCGCGGCCGCCTGCCTGGCCAGGGGGGGGCGGTGATACGCAACAACCGCAAGGTGTGCACTGCTGGGCCGCCTGCCCGGCCAGGGGGCCAGGGGGGCGGTGATACGCAACAACCGCAAGGTGTGCACTGCGCGGCTGACTGTCTGGTCAGGGGGCGGTGATGCTAACAACAACCCGCAAGGTGTGCACGCGCGCCGCCTGCCTGGCCAGGGGGGCGTTGATACGCAACAACCGCAAAGGTTCCTCCGCCGCGCGGCCGCCTGCCTGGCCAGGGGGGGCGTAGATAAGAACAACCCGCAAGGTGGTGCACTGCGCGTCGCCTGCCTGGCCAGGGGGGCGGTGATACGCAACAACCCAGGTGCACCACGGGCGCCTGCCTGGTCAGGGGCGTGTGATACGAGTCAACCGCAAGGTGTGCACTGCTAGACCGCCTGCCTGGCCAGGGGGCGGTGATGCAACAACCGCAAGGTGTGGTTCGCGCGGCTGCCTGCCTGGCCAGGTGGGGGCGGCCATACGCAACAACCTGCAAGGTGAGCACTGCGCGCGCCTGCCTGGTCGGGGGCGGTGATACGCGAACCGCAAGGTGTGCACTCGCGCCGCTGCCTGCCTGGCCAGGGGGCGGTGATACGCAACCGCAAGGTGCGCACTGCTGGGCCGCCTGCCTGGTCAGGGGGCCGGTGATACGCAACGCAAAGGTGTGCACTGCGCGGC
>LGRX02035185.1:0-133989 GCA_001247695.2 Cymbomonas tetramitiformis | reverse complement strand
CACTGCGCGGCCGCCTGCCTGGTCAGGGGGGGGCGGTGATACGCAACAACCGCAAGGTGTGCACTGCGCGGCTGCCTGCCTGGCCAGGGGGGGGCGGTGATACGCAACAACCGCAAGGTGCGCACTGCTGGGCCGCCTGCCTGGTCAGGGGGGCCGGTGATACGCAACAACCGCAAAGGTGCACCGCGCGCCGCCCGCCTGGCCAGGGGCGGTGATACGCAACAACCCGGGCAAGGTGTGCACTGCGCGGACGCCTGCCCGCCAGGGGGGCGGTGATACGCAACAACCGCAAGGTGTGCACTGCGCTGCTGCCTGCCTGGCCAGGGGGGCAGATACGCACAAACCGCAAGGTGCGCACTGCGGGCCGCCTGCCTGGCCAGGGGGCGGTGATACGAACAACCCGCAAGGTGTGCACTGCGCGGACGCCTGCCTGGCCAGGGGGGCGGGCGATACGCAACAACCGCAAGGTGTGCACTGCGCGGACGCCTGCCTGGTCAGGGGGCGGCGATACGCAGTCAACCGCAAGGTGTGCACTGCGCGGCCGCCTGCCTGGTCAGGGGGGCGGCGATACGCAACAACCGCAAGGGAGCGCACTGCGCGCCGCCTGCCTGGTCGGGGGGCGGTAATACGCAACAACTGCAAGGTGTGCACCTGCGCGGCTGCCTGCCTGGTCAGGGGGCGGCGATACGCAACAACAACCCGCATGGTGCACTGCGCGTCGCCTGCCTGGTCAGGGGGCGGTGATACGCAACAACCGCAAGGTGCACGGCGCGGCTGCCTGCCTGGTCAGGGGGCTGGATACTAACAACCGCAAGGTGCACTGTTGGGCCGCCTCTGCCTGGCCAGGGGGCGGCGATACGCAACAACCGCGCAAAGTGTGCACCGCGCGGCCGCCTGCCTGGTCAGGGGATGGTGATTCCGGGGTTGGCAGAGTCATGTGCTTCCGGATCAGCGCACAGGGGTAAGAGAGCCGGGGGCGGGGGGTCTTCGGGCAGGGGCGGGCCATTATTCTCACGACGCATTTCATGGACGAGGCGGACATTCTCTGCGACCGAATTGCAATCATGACCTCTGGCAAGCTCGCCTGTCTCGGCTCTAGCGTATTTCTCAAGAACCGCTTCGGCCTGGGCTACCATCTCAACATCGAGAAGGCCTCCGAGGGAGTGCCGGCGGAGCCCGTTCGGTAAGAGGGCTGCCTCTGCCTCCCTCCCTTGCTCTTCTGTTTTGCCTCCTCCTGTTTGTCCAGCAGCAGATCTCAGCTAAGGCCTCCTGACACAGGGCTCGCCAAGCGGGGCCCTTGTGAGAGGCAGCATGCGCCCCCCAGGTCGGGCAGATCAACTCACCAATGACAACGACGAGCCCACTCTGCCACCATTGGGCGGACCTCAACGGCAAAGGTACGGCAGGTGGCGCGAGCAGATGTGGGGCGAGTCGCAGTAGGGAGGGTGTGTAGATATGGGGGAGGTGCGGCGGGGCTGTGGTACATACAGGGACGTTCTGGAGGAGCACGTGTCAGGCGTGGTGCAGGCGAGCAATGTGGGCACCGAGCTGTCCTACAAGCTTCCCAACGCGGAGTCTGCAGGCTTCGCAGCGATGCTGGAGACGTTGGAGCGGGACAAGCACCGCCTGGGATTACTGTCCTACGGCATCTCCTGCACCACCCTCGAGGAAGTCTTCCTGTCCATTGCCGAAGGCCGCGCCGCCGCTGCGCCCCTATCTGGCCCATCACCATGCTCGGTGCGCCCTGCAGCTTCAAACGAGGCCGCTCAGAGCAGTACAGACACTCCACGAGCTCCCTGCAGCCGAAGCAACATCGCAGATGCACCGTCACACGTGACCTGATCTGAGCCGGCAGTGACCTGATCTGACCCGTAATAGCGCTGCCACCGAGTCTGGACTGAGGCAGGCGCCCTGCCGGCTCACCCCACGCTGCGTGCTGCACATGTGGAGAGTGCACCGGGAGGACGCGTGCCCCCCCGCTTGGCGCGAGCATCGCCGCCGCCATGCAACAAACAGAGCGCTTGCCCCCCTCTCCGAGAGCGTGGCAGGCATGCGAAATCATCGCTGCTGCACCTGGGGCCATGACAACGGCGGTGCCCTCCGGGGTAGATTGACCTGCTGTCACCGCTTTGCAAAGATTAGCATCCTTCTGCACCTGGGTGCCGCCCTAGGCGCCCGGAGAAGCTTCCCTTCACCTGGATGCAAGCCTCTAGCCATGCAATGAGGCAGAGTGGGTTTACGTGGAAGGATTGTTGCCTTACGCTGTGCAGGTGCCGGACCCGGACCCGGATGCGGACAGGGTTGCCGGACCGGAGGGGGAGAAGGGAGCATGCTCCGGGCATAGCGTGGTGCAGATGGTAGATCAGACGGTTCTCGAGGGCGGGAGCCAGACGTACGGAGCCACTGATGACAGCAAACGGTCGCCGAGCACCAGCAGCAGCACTTCCAGGATATCAGAACCTGCAGCGGAGGTGGAGGATTTGCCCAAACCGCTGATGGACAGCCTGCTGGATTCAGAGCCCGTTCCGTGGTTCGTCACGGGCTCCGAGCTGATGTGGCAGCAGTTCCGGGTGCGCGTCTCCGCCGCCCCGCATGCGTTTGAACAGGAGCCGATCCGCGGAGTGCACCGCGGAGGAGGCAGCAGAAGAGGCGGAGGAGGAAGGCCCCACAACTCACTACGTACCCGACAAGAAGCGGGCTCCGTGGAACTCTCATCGCGGCGGCGCACGCAGAGACAACGAAGGAAGCCCGCGCCGGCATGCACGCAGTTTCCCTTGGGAGCGGAGGGCACGCCAGGCATTGACGATGAGATGCAGCAGGGTGGCTGACCAGGGTCATGGGATGTCGGGGGAGCGGGGGGCACACCAGGCGCTGATGATGAAGCGGCGACTGAACCTAATGCGAGACAAGCTGTCCATCTGTACGCAGCTGCTGGTGCCAGTGTTGTTTCAGGTGATGGCCCTTGCTCTCGCTCAGATCTCCGTGATGAGCGACGGCGAGTACGCCAGCGTCACCATCGACCGCAGCCTGGTGGCAGGCAAGGAACCTATCGCCGGCTACAGCCACCTGGACGCGGGCACTGAGGCTGTGCTGGCCGCGTACCCCAAAGATGCCGTGCGCGACTCCGAGAGAGGGCTCCTCGCGCCGCGATCCTTGTGCTTCTGCCCGACCAAGGACCAGGACATCGATGACGAGCGCGGCTTTTACCGATACATGTGATCCACTTGCCCCCAAGCAACGCCTCCTGCCCCAAGTACACGTACAACTTTGTGTCAGTACTAGCGCCTCACCGAGCCTTAACTCCCCCCCAAGGCAAAACAAGACATCATAATCTCCAGCCAGCACATGTTGCACATCACAAATGCCTGTATGTGATTGATGCGCGCGAGTTCTTATGCATCGACGGCTGCGCAGGCTTGAAGGGGAAGCTGTGCGCATCCTGCCTGGGCACGTGGCGTGGCTTGGCTCACCTGGGAGGTCATTTGAGATAAATTGCTAGCAGCTCTCAGCGACTTACTTCTGCTGTTTGCTGCACCCAGAGATGCCGAAAGCCCAGGTGGAGGAAATTGTAAGGAGGTGCCGGTGAACGGCATCACAAAGATGGTGCTGCACCCTCCACCTTGATCATCTTGAACCCCCGCCCCCCCCGCCATTGGTGTTACACCTCCTTATGAGCCTTATTTTGCACCTCTCGCGGTGCTCCCCCTTCCCTTACATACTCCTATCTCGCACCTCCCGCCGTGATCTAGATCCCGTGCTTTCTCTGTCTCACAAGCCTTGCGATTCACAGCCCGATTGCCTCAGCGAGCACAAACACTTCTCAGAAGGCTCGCTCCGAAGCGCGGCTCCACTGGCGGCTCGGGGCTCTCTTGAAATAGCGCGTGGCTGGTGGACATTTCAACTCAAGGACCGGGGACTGTTCGCGCAGGATGTGATAACAACAGACGAGTGCGAGGGCCAGATGGCCGCCACTGTGGATGGCTTTTTGCTCACAGGCATGGAGGGGTTGACGCCATGTAGCGAAGAGCTGGGATCCTGCGACGCCTTCGTCATCCAGGTCCGCTCCCGGTGCACCCCCGTGCCCAATAGCACTCATCCACTGCAGAGATTGACGGACGCGTGGACGAGTGGCGGTTGGCGGTTGAGTCTCCGAAGCGCTAGCACGACGACGAGGCCGCCGTGTGCAGTCCATAACTCATGCGGCGTCACGTCTTGGTACCCAATCGTGCTCATTTTACTTTTTCAGCAATGGGCACGTGACTACCATCGGGGTCGATTCAGTGCCCATATAATTGAGCTTGTTTTCCCTCGATGTCAATCGGATCGTCGCAATCTAAGCCAGAAAGAAAAATAGAGCGTCCACTACACAAAAGGAATTAAAGCCGATTTCTATGTAACAATAGTTTTGATATGAATCTAAGTATTCGACGTCACGAAGCCATCACCGCATTAAAAGGTGTAGCCACAAGCTGGAGAGCGTTCGTTGCGCTTTGGCGGCGGTGAGGATGGATCAAGGTTTTGAGACGTATTTTGACCGGAGGGCGGTACATGCTTGGCCCCCGCAGAGTGCCGACCTTGTCAATCGCACGTTTGCACACGTGGTGCTAGCCAACCCGACATCATACCATGCAGTGGCGGTGGCGGTGGCGGGCGTGGACAATGCCATTCTGCGGGCGCTGCTGGGCGAAGGCTACTCCATCAGCGTCACGAACCACCCACTGCCGGATCCCCCGAGTGACGAAACAGAAGAGAGCACGAGCCTCAACATCACTTCCGCCCTTTTCATCGTCATTGGACTGTCTTGCCTTTCCGCCTCGTTCAGCGTGTTCTTAGTTTGGTGCGCCCCTCTGCCGACAGCCTTCGCCCAAGCACCTGGGATCATGACATCCACCTGCAATCATCTCCACTCAAGCACCACAACTTTTTATCATGTCCACAAACTTCATCACCTCAGCTCCAGCGACGCACACTCGATCACATCCGCGCCAGCGCCGCGAGCTCACTCACCCCTTGCTCCAGCGCCGCAACCCGGATCACCGGAGCTTCTGGCGCCGCAACCCGGATCACCGGAGCTTCCGGCGCCGCAACCCAGATCACCGGAGCTTCCGGCGCCGCAACCCGGATCACCGGAGCTTCCGGCGCCGCAAAATCATCTGCCTCCTCCTCAGCATTGCCGGCATGACCTCTTGCGCCCCATCGACATAGCCATGACCGCCTCCTCCTGAGCAGCACACCTGCGCGCACTTTGTGACGCCCAATCCCTGCTCTTGCCTGAGCACGCGTACTCGTTCTATGAGCGGCGATGAGTTTTAAGAGCGGACGGGAAATGCAGGGAGAAGAGCAACAATAGCAAGCATCTCCAGGTGGTGAGTGGTGCCGACAAGTTGCTGTTTTGGATCACAGCCTACCTCTCCGACATCATCAACTATATTGTGCCAGCGCTTCTTATGATCTTGACGTTTGTGCTCTTTGACGTGAAGGAGTTTAGGGTGCACTCTCTCTCCCCGGGCCGCTCATTCGGTCAATCTGTTGCCCATTCAGCGGAATGCAAGCTCCAGGCACGTGCGCCTTGCAGGCCACAGCCACGTGAATGCCGAGCACCTGCAAAGAAGCTTCCACATGGGGATATTCCGTAAACCTAAGTCACCCACATCTTACACGCGCGAACATTTTAGACTTCTGCAGTAACAGGGTTGAGCGTTACAACCAGCCATGAATAACCACAGCATCACCGCGCCCCAGTCGTTGCCCTGACTCCATCAAACATCAACCGCGGCTGACCAAGAGTCATCCTGTCACCACGGATCGAAGGGTGGTGTCGCAACTAATCACCAATACTGCACAGCCGTCAATGTACCGATTCATCAGTAATAGCCCCAAATGATCCTCTCAGCACATTCGCCGAGGCCTATCATGCTGTTGAAGGCCGCTGATGGCCGCTCGCTCCATAGACAGCTGATCAGTAGTGGCGATGGCGGCATCGAGGGGAGCAGGTAATGGAGAGGGAACTTGGCGGCATGGGAGGCTGCCCGAATGGATCTGGATGACAACATGCAAGTGCGCCTGGATGACGCCGTGGGGAGCGGGTATCGCAGGGAGAAGCCTTGGCAGCTCTGGCAGCGATGCTGGCCCTGTTTGGCCTGGCCGCGATCCCGCTGGCGTATATACTGCACTTCCCATTCCAATCAGAGATGAACTGCCTGGCCACGCAGATGGGGGGCTTCATCTTTCTGGGGATCGCCACCCTCATGGCCTCTGTGGTAACGGAGCTGCTGGAGGAGGATGCTGATGAATACTACAATGTTTTCAAGTGGGCGTTCCGGTGGGCGCCCTCGTCAAAACCCAGGCATCTCGCGCTCATGGCGTGAGGCACCATCTCATGTTTGGGTGCTGTTCTTCTACATCAGCACGATGCATACGAGTATGGTGTAGCAATATTGATGTGTGCCAGTCGCCTGCGTTCCGAGGTTCGCTCGATACCAGTACGAAGGGCTCCTCTCCACACACCGGCCAAGGACGGGGATGGGGGCGCGGCAGGCTCATCCCGCACTACTGCGTTGGCCGAGCGGTGTACGATATCACCGTGCTGGATCAGGGTGGCAATGGCGGCGTCCTGGACGAGGATGACTATGACACAGACACGGGGGAAGACTCCAGGACAAGGAGCGTCTGGGACTGGGAGGTTTGCGGGTATCACTTCATGTTCATGGCGGTGGAGGCCGTGGTGTTCTTTGCAGTGGTGCTCGCAATCGAGTTCAGTGAGGGCTGGGCCTCCTCCCAGCTCGGCAAGCTTCCGGCGCCACCTCCCGAGGTGGGCGTCCCCGCGCTTCCGCGGCTTTGCCGTCGCCGTGGAATCTGAGGACCGCGGAGTTCGGCCCCTCAAACTCCGCGGGTGTCCAATGGGAAACTACTCTGCCAGGTGGCACTTTTAAGTGTGTTCCCCGTGATGATCTGGCGCCCACGTGCATCCTTGCCAAGAGGAGCAGTCCAGCGGAGGGGCCATCGAAACAAAAGGACGGGAGGCGCCGTGATGATCAGGATGAAGATGAAGATGTCGTGGCAGAGAGGGCGCGCGTAAGGGACAACAAGGTGATGCCAACCCCACCCAACTCGCACCCCCCCACCACTGCCCTCACGCAGGGACACCCGGGCGCATCTGCCACTCTCTGGGGTGTAGGTCGAGATAAGATCCGAGGCAGACCGAGGCTGAGGGATGCCAGAGGGCGTCCGCCACGCATCCTCAACGCAGTGACGACCACTTCATCTGTCAACCCCATCCGTCGTCTCCTGGCCGTGCGGCGTGCGCATGTGGTGCGCACGTGGTTCTCTGCCGCGCGGTCCGCCCCTGCTCCGCGCTATCACTTTCCTTGCAGGAGAACAAAAGGCGGGGCACATCGGCCACTCTTCCGAGTCAGGGCTAGAAGAGCGCATCTTCCGCCCGCCTGCATGCTTATTGTTGAAATGCTGAAAGTGTCGGTGGTCTTTTCGACGACAGCGTTCCCTGATGCCGGTTTTCCTCTGTATGGTTTGAGATCCCCTGCCGAAGGAAGCATAACCTCGGTATTATCACGCAGCGCACGCCGGGAGCTGTGGATCCCCAATCTGAAGGGGTCTCTTCGGGCCCAAGTGTGGCCAGCCAAACGGCCTTGCCCTTTCACCCGAGCATCCAGGACGTCCTGTCAGACGCAAATGACCCCTCGTCGCCGAGCTCAGAGTGCGAAATTTGGACCGAGGAGGAGCGTCCCAGTCCGGGCGGGGTGTGGCAGGAGAGGCCGGCTGAGGCCCGGCTGTGCACCGCTTGGCTGGGTTCGTGACCTGAGGCCAGCTGCGTGGAAGTGTGGGGAGCCCCGGCAGAGGCTGGGCGGTGGCATAGCCCCGCGCATCGGCAGTTCCTAGGGGCTGGCGGTGGGCTCTCCCCGGTGAACGGGGCAAGGGCGCGTTTTGGGCACGGTGCGGCGAGGCGAGGCGGCTCTGGGGATACTCTTCCCTCGGGCATCTCCTGCGGGGCTGGCGGGGGGCGCCACCCGGACTCTCGCATGTGTCAGGGAGGCGGGGCGACCTGGAGCTCAACTGGGCTTTAGAGTACCCCTGGCTAGGACTTCCAGTGGCTTTGATGCGAACGTCGGCCAGCCACTAGCAGCTTGTGAGACCTCGTTGTCTCCGAACAGGATACGGCGGCGGCCTCCTTAGACGCGCGTTGCGCTCTCTCTCTCTCTCTCTCTATTTCTAATTTTTGCAAGGATAAGCCTCACGCACATTAATGTCCACGTCGGGACTGCTGCCTGCTGACCGCTGACTGCAAGGCATGAGACGGAGATGAGAGGGGATGCTATGGATTGTGGTTAGCAGGCTACGGACGATGTGTTGGTGGTAGACGGGCTGGCTAAGACCTACATGAACGGCCACGTGGCGGTGCACCCTTTATCCTTTGGCATCGCCCGTGGAGAGTGCTTCGGCCTCCTGGGGATCAACGGTGCAGGGAAGACCACTACCTTCAAAATGCTCACTGGGGAATTCCCCCCCAGCGGCGGGGACGCCACCGTGATGCCTCCGCCCCGGGGATTGGGCGGCCATGGCTTTACAGCAGGCCACCGCGCGAGCATCTCTAAGGACCTTAACCTTGCCCGCCAGGTACTTCATCGCACGGTCATGTTCAGCTACTCCCGCCACAGCCCTGTGCTGGGCAAGGTATAGCACGGCTGAGTGTGAGCTGGCACGCGCTGGCATGCCGAGTGGTGCACCGAGCGCGGCTGAGTGTGAGCTGGCACGCGCTGGCATGCTGAGCGGCGTACCAAGCGTGCCAGTAAAGCGCACGAGCCCTGTGAGGGGGCAGGCACGCCCTGCCGCGGATTTGGAGAGGCAACAGCAGGGAGATGGGAGTGTGTGAGGCACGGGGCGTGCGTGGTCAGGTGATGGGCTACTGCCCGCAGTTTGACGGAATTCAGCCAAATATGACTGCCCGGGAGCATCTATACTTCTACGCCCTCTTGCGCGGCGTGCCGCCTGACCGCATCAACGGTAAAGCCCCTGCGCTCCGCCTCGCATCAACGGCAGAGCCCCTGCGCTCCGCCTCGCATCAACGGCAGAGCCCCTGCGCTCCGCCTCGCATCAACGGCAGAGCCCCTGCGCTCCGCCTAGCATCAACGGCAGAGCCCCTGCGCTCCGCCTCGCATCAACGGCAGAGCCCCTGCGCTCCGCCTCGCATCAACGGCAGAGCCCCTGCGCTCCGCCTAGCATCAACGGCAGAGCCCCTGCGCTCCGCCTCGCATCAACGGCAGAGCCCCTGCGCTCCGTCTCGCATCAACGGCAGAACCCCTGCGCTCTGCCTCGCATCAACGGTGTCCTTTTGGTTCACCTCGCATCAACGGCGACCCCGGGGCTCCGCCTTCTGCCAACATCCCTGGGCGAATGTCCACTTGCCTCAAGCACCTCCTGGTACAGGATTGTTTCGCGGCGAGATCAGTTCCGGTGGATTCAGAGCCCCGCTGATGACGGCGAGCGTGCTCGATACGGACCTGCGTGGCGCTGCGCTCTAGCACGCTCTGCACGGACCTGCGCGGCGCTCTGCTCCCGGCTGGAGCCTGGCCACGACCCAGCAGGTTGCGCTCGGCCTCGTGGCTCGGAGAAATAAGAGGACTGGGAGGCAAGTGAGCTAGCTAGCGTGTGTGAAGAGCGCCCGCATGTCATGCCATAGAGCTGAAGATGGCTTTGGTCATGCCCTCACGAGTTTAGCACGTGAGACTAAAGCAGTGGGGAGGCGGGTGCCTGAGCAGACGAGGTGCAGCAGCTCTTAGCTCGGATGGATTTGCTTGAATATGCTGACCGTCAGGCAGGGGGCTACAGTGGAGGGAATAAGGTTAGTGGCACCACAAATGTTCTCGGTGCCCATCTTGCCGCGAAGGCGCACCCACACGCCAAATTGCGTCCTCTCGTCGGCTCTCTCTCTCTCTCTCTCTGGCTGCCCAAACCGCAGGGCCTCACCCGCGTGCTGAATCCTGTGCGTCCTTTGCTCGGTGCATGACTAAAGACTGCTCGTTTAAACCGACGCTTGCCCGCCTGCCCCCCGAGCGGCCGTGAGCTCACCTCAGCTCACTCTCACAACATTCCAAGATAGGGAGGCCAAGTGATAGATAGAAACAAGTGCCATGTACATGGTTAAATGCGTTTTTGCTCGTCACGCGCTGTTCCCAGAACAGGCCAGTCGCAAGCACCGCGATTAGTGCTCGAAGCTGCTGTTGCCCCCCCGCAGGCCGGGAGCCCCGCCGCAGTCAGTGCTCGAAGCTGCTGTTGCCCCCCCCACGGCCGGGAGACCCGCCGCAGTTAGTGCTCGAAGCTGTTGTTGCCCCCCCGCAGGCCGGAGACCCGCCGCAGTCAGTGCTCGAAGCTGCTGTTGCCCCCCACGGCCGGGAGACCCGCCGCAGTCAGTGCTCGGCTGCTGCTGCTCCCCCGAAGGCCGGGAGACCCGCAGTCAGTGCTCGAAGCTGCTGTTGCCCCCCCGAAGGCCGGGAGACCCGCCGCAGTCAGTGCTCGAAGCTGCTGTTGCCCCCCTCAAGGCCGGGAGACCCGCCGCAGTCAGTGCTCGGAGGCGGGCTTTGCGGCACCGTCCCTGGCCTCACGGCAAGCTTCTTGGGGGTTTGTGCAGAGGAAGCTGTCGGTGGCCATTGCCCTGGTCGGCGACCCGCCCATAGTTCTGCTGGACGAGCCCTCAACGGGCATGGACCCGGAGGCGCGGCGCTTCATGTGGGACGTGATCAGCACAACCATGAGGAACCGCTGCGTGGTCCTCACCAGCCACTCCATGGAGGAGTGCGAGGCGCTGTGCAACCGTGTTGGCATTCTTGTTGCCGGCCAGTTCCGCTGCCTCGGCTCCATCCAGGTCCGCCATGCCTTGCCCGCCAGCTCTTCAACCCATGCGTACCCCTCGCCATGCGCTTCTCCTCGGTCATCACAGCCTGCTCCCCATGCCATCTTGTCATCACGGCCTGCTCCCCATGTCATCCTGTCATCACGGCCTGCTCTCCCATGCCATCTTGTCATCACGGCCAGCTCCCCATGCCATCTTGTCATCACGGCCTGCTCCCCATGCCATCTTGTCATCACGGCCAGCTCCCCATGCCATCTTGTCATCACGGCCAGCTCCCCATGCCATCTTGTCATCACGGCCTGCTCCCCACGCCATTCCTGTCATCACGGCCTGCTCCCCATGCCATCTTGTCATCACGCCCTGCTCCCCATGCCATTCTGTCATCACGCCCCTGCTCCCCATGCCATTCTATCATCACGCCCCGTCCCCACGCCATCCTGTCATCACGCCCGCTCCCCACGCCATCCTGTCATCACGCCCTGCTCCCCACGTCATGCTATCATCACGCCCTGCTCCCCACGTCATCCTGTCATCACGCCCGCTCCCCACGTCATCCTGTCATCACGCCCCACTCCCCACGTCATCCTGTCATCAGGCCCCGCTCCCCATGCCATCCTGTCATCACGCCCCTGCTCCCCACGTCATCCTGTCATCACGCCCTGCTCCCCACGTCATCCTGTCATCACGCCCTGCTCCCCACGTCATCCTATCATCACGCCCCACTCCCCACGTCATCCTATCATCACGCCATGCTCCCCACGCCATCCTGTCATCAGGCCCCGCTCCCCATGCCATCCTGTCATCACGCCCTGCTCCCCACGTCATCCTGTCATCACGCCCTGCTTGCCACGCCATTCTGTCACCACGAGTTGCCCGTAACCCTTCAGCCCTCGCGGTATGCCTCACAGATTCTAAGCCTTGTGCCTCCTACCTCAATCAAGCATCGGTCGTCACCACTGCCCCTGTGTCTGTATTGTACCCGGAACCACCCTTGCCCCTTGGCCTAACCCCGGCTGCCGACGGATGGGAGGACTGCGGGGGTGCGGGAAGCGCCGTCACACCTACACAGCACCTCAAGCACCGGTTCAATGAAGGCTATCTCGTGGACTTCCGATTTGCGCCGCATCAGGTGCGTCTCCATCTGCAAACACAGCTGAAGCGTGTTGCTGAGACCTCGTCTGTTAGAGAGAGGCTGTTTGCGCAGCACCAAACTTCGTTGTGAACGGCGGTGGCCCATTGGTGGAGGTTGGTGATCAGATGCGGCTACTGCTGTGGTAACTTACCGGCGGGTACTGCCTCTTTTGTTGACCTCGCAGACTCGTCGGCTTTGGTTTGTTCCGTGCATGGAGAAGCGCGGGTTGGTTGCATTGATACTCCATGTTATCTCTGGATGTTGGCATGGCGCCTTCCGTTTCGTTTCAGTTCATCTGTGCCGGCAACACGTGCTGTACACGCTATGTGCGCCGCCGGGGGGAGTGCCACTAGAGCATATGCTTACTCTGTAGCCCGGATGTTGGTACGCGATGTTGCACACTCGGCAGTGATTCATGCTTACGGGCCATGTTGTTATCCATGCTGTCATTTGACGGTACTTGTGTGCGGTGACATTTAGGGCGTTGCAAACGGTCCAGTACTTGTGTATGGTGACATTTAGGGCGTTGCGAATGGTCCAGTACTTGTGCGTGGTGACATTTAGGGCGCTGCAAACGGTCCAGCACTTGTGTATGGTGACATTTAGGGCGTTGCAAATGGTCCAGCACTTGTGTGTGGTGACATTTAGGGCGTTGCAAATGGTCCAGCACTTGTGTGTGGTGACATTTAGGGCGTTGCAAACGGTCCAGCACTTGTGCGTGGTGAAATTTAGGGCGTTGCAACGGTCCAGCACTTGTGTGTGACATTTAGGCGTTGCAAATGGTCCAGCACTTGTGTGTGGTGACATTTAGGCGTTGCAAACGGTCCAGCACTTGTGTGTGGTGACATTTAGGGCGTTGCAAATGGACCATCATTTGCCTGTTGGTTTTGATCGTGACAACCGCCTAGTAGACGTAGGTGATGGAATGTGGTCTGGCGGGTAGTGCCTTTTGAGGAACGTGGCAGACGCGTCTGCCTTTGCTTCAAGCAGAGGCAGGAGGTAACGACAGCCATAATCTGTCTTCCCTTGATTTGTGCGCGGAGCACCGCGGTGACCGCATTTGGTTTCTGCTTCCCTTCATCACCCATGCCGGCGATACTTGCAATGCACCTTTACTGACCAGCAGTGAACCGCCGGGGGGCATGCCAACGAAACGCGCTAACTCCGCGTTGCTCGGGTGTTGATGCATCACGTGTGGCGCACCTAGCAGTGTCTCGTACCTATAGCTAGGCATGCTCTCATCTATGCTGCTGTTCTTTCCGTGTCTAAGTGTGTGCTGTGCGGTATCTTGGCACGGCCCCGCTCTGTTCCTTCATCCTTGTCCCATCCACTGGGCTGGTGCTGGGCTAGCGTCAGTCGGCGCATCTCACGCTGTTTGGTGTGCATATGTGTATGCCACGGCTCCGCCCTGTTGTTGCATGCTTCCTTCAGCCGTCGGCTTGTTGGAGGGGTGGCCTAGCTCGATGTACCTGGTGCCGTTTGGTGTATGTGCTCTTACAGGCCGTGCTGTCAACCATGGGGGTGTGGCACCATCCTGCGGTTGCTTCTTCTCTCCTGGGGAGTATTGGTCCGGCTAGCTATTGATGGCATGCCCTGCACCACTCAGTCTGTGGTGTGTGATTGCGCATATTGCTGCGGGCTGGCAATCAACTTACAGCGGCAATGCCCTACCCATTGGACGAGGGGACGGGCGGTGTAGGCAGGAAAGGTGCACGACTTTGTGTCAGCCCATATCACGGGCGCACAGCTGGCAGAGCGTCACGAAACCCAACTGAAGTACCGCACCACGGCGGCCGTGCACCTGTCGAAGCTCTTCTCCGTCATAGAACGCGCTCGTATGCCCAAATATACCAGACATACCCATCCCTGCTTTGACTCCAGCCCCCGAGACCCGGGACCCGAGACCTGCTCTCCTCCGAATCCAGCCCCAAAGGGCTCACACTTGCCAGGCCATCCTATGACTCCGGCCCCTGAGACCCCACTATGCATCCCCGATTCGACTTCCCCGCCCAAGACACTAGACCTGCTAACTCTTCCCGAGTGACTCCGAAGCCTTCCGCTCTCTCCTATCCCTCCGTGACTTCCCGCCTGGAGACTCCACGTCTGCTCGCGCCCCCTCTTTGACAGTGCGCCGCAGAGCCCTCCTATGGCTCTCAGGGACTCTGCAGCTCATGCTATGCGCATGCGCGCAAACATAGAGCTAGCACATGGCTTTCATCGGGGCAGTACTTGCGGCTCGTCCTCAGCCCTTGTTGGGTTTTGCCGCCAGGTGAAGAAAACTTATTTGAGGACTATTCCGTGAGCCAGACCACGCTCGAGCAGGTTTTCGTCCGCTTTGCCAACCAGACGAGTCAGGCTGATATCACAGATGACGAGCACTACCAGCCGTCAGAAGCATTGGCATCGGACTCCACAATTGTCTCGGTTCTGGATGACCAGGCAAGCCAGCGCCAAGCTCCTTGTGGCATCCTGATGCGGGATTGTGCAAGTAACTCCAATTTTGAGCGCCTGCCAGCATCCGCCTGCATTTATCTACTCGCTAGGCACATAAGTTGCTGCAGGAGCCGAGGTTACTGCACGCGCATTGGCCACCACGTACGTTTGGTTTCGAATGGGAGTGCCACATTGATATGTCAGCGAATGCAGAGTGTGCAATTAACATAGTATGCAGGCGTCGCAGACCTAAAAGCTCAGCGTATGAAGTGACTTTTGCACGAAACGGGGCTCTGTGCAGGTGCAGGGTCGTACATATTGATAGGACGGATCCTTCTACTCAAAATTCGAAGTTGTCGCTATTGAAAGTTGTCGTCGCTTTTATTCCAAGCTGCGAAGGTGGCAGTTTTTGCTGCTTGTTCCGGGGACGTGCCAGATGTTCCCTTGTTCTGGGAATGAGGCATTGGGATCTTCTGGTGAGTGGTCACGGGATTAGCGACTTTGGCGAATGCCCCAACCCTCCAAGTAGCATAAGAGGTCAATGGCTATCTGTTGCTTGCATGCCTATACATTTACATCTTAGTATTCATTCTTTTATTCTTTTACTCTTTCAAAAAGCGTTGAGGATTTGGCTTTCGCCTCTGATTTTATTTGTCACATATTTATACTGCCAAGCAGGCGCCTCAATATGCAATTCGAGCAAATATGCAAGCGTGCTGCAAGTCGTACATAACGACAGGACCGTCTGAAACCGCCCCATACTTTCGAGATAGGGCATCACGTAGCACACTGCGCGTGACAGTATATGCATGTATGATGACATATACAATGATATTATGAAAATATGACACGATATGCCATCACAGAACTTACCAAAGGATAATACCGTAGTAATTGTCAGTACACGACAGTCGGAGTGCAATGATGTGACAGTGAGACTGACACTGCGCCAGATGTGACAAATGCAGAGCACAATAAGAGATGGTTTGTGACGGTTAGACAGTGTATCCTTGATAATGAGGATACGAGAGGTCTGCTGCTGCTACTGCGCGTTCTCTCTCTCTCTCTCTCGTTATACGCTCTTAAAATTAACCCACGTAAAAGTGGGAGCTAAGTTTTGTATAACTATTGGATGTACTAATCATAGAGTACTATCAAAACAGTGCACAATTTTCAACTGGCATCATAGATCGTGTTACGACTTCTACACCGATTACGTACCGATTCCAACCCGCCATAACCTTCAAAATTCACGTCGCAAATTCGCTTCGCGTGCGTTGATCGTTGCCACATTCTTCCCAATCACATCGAATTCGCGCTACCCCAGGAATCTCCGGGATTGCCTCATTTCTTGTGATTCCTGCATCGCGAACCCGGATCATTCTTCCGCCCACCATCAAGATTCCCCAACGCCGTCGTTGCAACCTGCGCCTTGTGCTCTCAGCACGCTTAACACTTCCGGCTGATCCGCTTCGAGCGCTTCGGTCGTCTTAAACTATTGGGAAGGCTTGATCCGTCGCCTCCGTGTTTCCGATCTCCGCGACACAACACGCCATCATTACAGCCTCCACATCCATCTCCTGTTCGACTACGACTCGGCGGCCGTGTGAGTTGACGCCATAGTGTACGATGTCACCGTCGTCGCCACGTTTCCAATCACGGTATGATTGTTACCCGAATGATAAGTCCTTGTGGCCTGTTCAAGGAGGCAGGGAGGTCTCCATCATGGACTTCGTTTGATAGCACGCGCACTATGCCACTGTTGAGAGGGCGATACGTATTGCATGATTTTCGACAAAACTCATTTGTCGCCGAGTGTCCGATCGAATAAGATAAGCGATCAACTAACCAATGCAACGATTCTAAGTCAGGAAATCGCCCAGCATGTCTACCATATTTTAAGCTGCGCAATGCCACACATGCTTCGTCGTGGATCACTCCTTCGAAAGGATATCCTGGCCAGTGACACATTCGCGGAAGGCCGATGACACATATTTCTTAAGTAGAAAACGTGATATGTGCAGTGTCACACGACGTGGACTGGGTACACAAGTCATATGTAGTGAATACAAAAACAACTTGTGGATTTTTCACACTTATCCCACACAAAGAACAAAGATGTCTGAATGTACTCAGACGGATGTGCTTCTCCAAGATATACTTCGACGGTTTTTCATTGGTGTGGGCGAATCAACGCCGCAGATGCACGATTACCATCACCACCAGTTGTCGTCCGTCCAATTGGTATAGCCATGACAGTCTTCATTTGAATGGTATGCCCAACTGTATGGGGCGCTGTTGCCTGTAGTGACAATTATCCAAACATCGGTAATTCAATATGACTACATCCGCGACCCAGATATGCTCAGATTATAACGGATTTAAAAAAATAGTAAAAAAATAGCAAACGGATTTTTCTTGGATTTATTTTTAATTGAATGACTTTAATGGCTCTTCCCAACCCCCTCCAAGTTTCAAATTGCTGTTTAAAAATTAATCGAGCTTGCTATAGCGGATACAGAAGCCAACTTTCTCTAGCCACAGTGATAAACCAGTGTTAAGGATTTGCACAATTTTGATGCGATACCGTGCATAGATACAAAAACCGGGTTGCATGCCTTCGATTCATAACAAGTTGCGAGTATTTTGACGCTACTAGCCTTTACAGTCGGCGCATTGACGATCTTCCGTAACCGAGCCTGAGTTTGCAACGTGGACTAATTAACATTGCCTAGTGGATATCGTGCGCATGCATATAACAAAAAACCGGGTTGCGTGCCTTCAATTCATAACAAGTTGCGACTATTTTGACGGTAATAGCCCCTATGATGTGCGCATTGGCGACCTTCCAAAACCGCGAGCCTGCGTTCACGGCGCGTGTGCCTGGGGCACTACGACAGATGCTCGGAAATATGTTTTTGATTGAACGTGCAAAGGTACACAATTCGGATTTTATAATATACTGGATCAGGGCCAGATTGAGGTACAAACGATAATTCGGTTCCGAGTTCTGAAGGCTAAACACTTCTCAAGTGCTCTACTTATTCACTCGTCACTCAGGTTGCAGGGTCAACCACTCGAGAGCCGATGTCACACTTCGGCTCAACGTTCAGTTCCCGATCCGATCTCATTTCTAATTCCGATTCATCATTCTCGATTCAGATGTTATGCCGACAGGCTGACACGATGACTGCCCCACAGTACTGTCATACTACTGTACTGTCATACTGTCATACTGTCATAGCGTCATACTGTCATACTGTCATAACCTTAATATCTGATATTCGATTTCATTGTCTTTTCAACCCCGATGCGAATCTGACCATTCTTCGAGGGTCTGACTGAGTTCCACGATGACACCCCCCACAGTACTGTCATACTACTATAGTGTCATACTGTCATACTGTCATAGTGTCATAGTGTCATACTGTCATACCCCGGACATCTGGTATTCATTCTCATCGTGATTTCAAGCCCAATTTCACTGTCATCGTGCCAATCCCAGATTACCCCCGATGACACACATACGGACGCATAGGCATATCGGCTCACGCTGTGCCTCCGGGCACAACTCTCCCCCCCTTAGGAGTGGTCTACCTCCTGGGATCACTCCGCTAAGGTACCCATCTAAGTTCCAGTTCTTAGGTTTTCTGGTTCCTTGTTGTTTCCAGTTCTTAGGTTCTCTGGTCCCTCTTCGAGCATAGTTTGCCTGCCGCTACCAGGGCACCACTTTCAAGAAGAAGGGTGCCACTTGGAATCTAAAGCGGGTCTTCAGTGTTGCGGAGGCGTAAATGTCGGAAAAGTTGTCGTAGCAGGAGTGCTGGCACGGGATATACACTTGCAGATCGACCTGCTCCAGTCTGCTGCGGGTGAGGTCCAAGCTGAGCAGTCTCTGGGTGAGCACCGGTTGCCCATCTGCACGCACACGGTGTTGAAGTAGTACAGCGTAGCAGGGGCGAGGGTGGTGCTGAGTTCGTCCATATACAGGTGGGTTTCATGTACTGAGTACCGTACATGCAGTAAGTACACACCAGCGGTGGGGGAAGCTGGCGCATCATAGGGCGAAGCCGTAGCGCGTTAGGGAAGCGACCTCTGGGGTTTTCCATGAACCAATGTTTTGGCTCCAGGTAGTCAATGATCTGCAATGCTCGTCGTACGATTTTGTCAGCCTGGGGAAGGTCAGGGGGTCCACCAGTGGTGCGCGCTTGACTGTACTGCCTGCAGGGGGGACTTGCCCAAACAACATCGAAGAATCCAGGCGGGTATTGTCTGTAGTCCCATTGCAGGATGTCACACACATGAGTGGGTTGCCAGATATGCCCGGAGTCGAGGGTCACTACTGAAGCGGAGGGGAAGCAATTTAGGAATTCCCTCTCTACTGAGCCAGTACCGCTGAAAAGTACGAGAATCCTGGGCGTGCGGGTTGTTTTTGCCTGTATTGCCAGCAGCTCTGTCACCAGTGTCAACGACCCATCTTCTACACGCTCTTGGCGTTCCCACGGCAGGGGGATATCATCTTCCATCTGTTCGAGCTGGTCCAGTTCATCGCAGGGATTAGTGATGAGGTGGGCCAGTGTCATTCCGGTTTGAGCGGAGTGACGGCCACGCTGCTCGCGTCGCCGAGTAGCTTCGTCGCGTACTTGCGCTTCCATGTGAAGTCTCGCTTGCTCGAATTCACGAAGTTGTTGAAGTGGACTTCCGCGTTCAAGTTTGTCACGCGTCCTCCATTGGTCGTGAGCTTTGGAGTAGCCAGTCCAGCGAACCTTCCACTCTTCCACCTCCTTTCCTCGAACAGACCGCACTCGACGTGCAAGAATGCGCTCAACGTGTGCTTCCTTCTGACCGTCCACTACCACCTCTTCAGGTACTGCTAGGTGATCGCGTGCGGCAAAAGCATCTTGTCCGCTGGTGTACGGTTTGAGGCGATGTTGAGCGAACACGTCGTGAATCCGCCAGTGAGGAGGGAGGCGTAGGCGGTAGGCTACTGGAGCTCCTCTGTCGGCTTCTGGCATGGCCATCTGTACATCGCTGAAGAAGCGTTCGGTCACCGGAACTGGTCCATGCCAGCGTTTGGTCAGTTTCCTACAGATGGAGCGATCCATCACCTTCTCCGTAAGGTGTTTCGCCTCTATCCAGACCAGATCTCCAACAGCATACTCCCGCTGCCCGTGCCTGCGATCAAACTGTTCGCGCTGTCGCTGTTGAGCCAGCTCTAACCGCTGTCTGGCGTCCCGCAGCTGCGACGAAAATTTCACAGCCACTTCGTGTGCGGTGCCTACTCCCCCAGTTCGTCGTCCAGCGGTGGACTGTGCGGCCTCCAGGAAAAGGTCCAACTGCGACAGCGGCGAGAACCCGAACACCAGTTCAAATGGCGTGAAGCCAGTAGATTCACTCCTGGAGTCATTGATCGCGAACTCCACGTTAGTGGTGAACAAATCCCAGTCCTCCACATTGGCGTCTACAAAGGACCTGAGCATGTCCTCAATAACCCTGTTGCTGTGTTCCGCCTGGCCGTCAGACCGAGGGTTGTACGGCGTGGTACGAGCCACTTTCACACCCATCAGTCTCATGAGTTCCTGCCAGAAAGCATCTTGAAACCGTGGGTCACGATCAGAGACAATCTTCATAGGCGCGCCATGTAAGCGCCACACCGAGTCAAAGTAGATTCTGGCCACCACAGCTGCGGAGCTGTCGCCGAAGTTCATCGGCACAACGTGGACCATCTTTGTCAGCTTGCAGGTGAAGGCCACGAAAGCATCATTGCCTCTCTCTGACACCGGCAGGCCGGTGACGAAGTCCACCGCGACATCCTGCCATGGCCTGTTCGGGATGCTGTGAGGGTTTATGTTTTTAATTGTAAAATAAAGATAGTTTTGTAAGTGAGTATTTAAGTATCGACGGGGGTGCGCCCCCCGCCCGACCCCCGAACCGCCCGAATTTCGCCTTGATCGCCCCGAATTTCACCGGCGAGGGGGGACTCCGCGGGAGGGCGTTTCAGCGGGTCTTTGCTTCGGGGGTGGGGGATCGCGCATCGTATTCGACGCGCGTCCTCGACAGGGGGTTGATAGCGGGTACCGTTGGCATACATAGGCGCGGTACGACGCCGCATCAGCAGTTCGCACGGCCAAGTCCGAAGACGTGTGGTGAAGCTGAAGCGCGGGCAACAGTGGCGACGCATGACCGGTCGTGCACCTGACCTGACCATATATGGCATGCGAGATTCAACGGGTTGTGTTCGCGAGCATTATCAATTAGTACAACGGTGGCAACCAATTCAAAGTTCCTCACATCGGATTGCGTGCTGAGTTGAAACCGGACATTACTGAGCTCAACGAGTATACTTAGATGATGCTCGCCAAGAGTTTGGGAATGATGAAGAAGATGATGCTCAAGAGAGCAGCGATGACGAAGTTCCGGCCTCCAGTGCGAGAGTCAACCAAGCTGATCTTGTGATTGCTTCGTGGCAGGCGAAGGAACAGGGAATGTCGCACACTGAGAGCCGCAATGACAAATGTACTTTGAGGCCGGAAACTGCTGACAGCCCAGTTGCCGATGTTGCAGATGATGATATTTTGATGGCTCCTACAAATGTGCCTCGCCGTGCTGCGCCTCGCGCACGTGCCAACAACAGGTGATTATCGCCGGCGTGGAAGTGATACGTATGGTACCCCTGCAGTCGTGTGTGACAATCAAATTGTTGAGCCACCTCATATGCATATTTTTCCTACTGTCAATTTAGCAATCCCTCATGTTTAAATATATTGTTGAATAGCAAAGCTGCTGAAACATCTTGCCAATCAACCTGTCTTGAGTAGAGCACAGACCTATTGCAACATTTCACACATTGGTCTACGTATGGTACATTACAGTGCGCGTATGCCAATTTGTTGCGCCATCTCACATATATGCTTTCCCTACTGTCAACTTAGCACTCTCCCAGGTTCAAATATACCGTTGAATAGCAAAGTTGTTGAAACATCTTGCCCATCAACCTCGCTTGAATAGAGCACAGGCCTATTCGTAACATTTCACGCATTGGCTTACATTCGCAATTTTGAATGAAATGCGTGCTTTGAGCGTGATGTGGTGCCATAATGTACTACATGCCATGGGCAAGTGTCATAATGGTTTCCCAAAATCAAAACGTGTATATAAACATATTTTTAACGTGTAGGGCTTCATCGACACCCCCTCTTTAAAATGGCAGATTGATCATATTTACATACGCACGATGCCAAGGTGTCTCGACTGGGTACAGTGCCATTAAATTGAGATTATGGCGTCCTAGAAGAGGGCTCTTTGGGGTCCAATCTGCGACAGATTTGAACCGATTTGGCCAAGTAACGAGGAATGCATCACATGTCGCGTAAAGTTCAATTTTCAGGGCGATTTCCGATAAATCCCGACGCGATTATATTTGACATGCCTGGAGGTTGTATATTAATATGTGAGAATCCATTCCAACGTAGTGTATAAGTCATGCGGAGATAATAGACATGGGACCGCATGAAGGTGCGTAGACGCAAAATAAACCACGGACAGAATATAGTCCGGCAAGCGACGGTGGACGATCCCAGCACCCGACTACACACGCATCAAGTCGCGCGGCATAATGCGAGTATCCACTCGCATGTGGATCTCCAGTAGGATTGCTGACGAAGGTACGAGATTCATCACGTGAATGACAGTACCGCAATTTCGTGGCAAACGTTTATAGCGAGCGACACCCGAAGTGTACGACGTTAGTTTTATACGAAGGTTGTACAGAGTGGTATGCGACGGCGAAGTCGCGCAAAAAATGTATCGCTCAGACACAATAATCTGTGGTCTGAAAGGCCCACGTTTTGATGTAGGCCAATCTCAACGACGATGACAGACGCGGCGGGGCAAATCGATGATACATACTTCTCTGGCGAATGCTGTAGGCTGTCATTGGGAGACACGCTCGAAAGAGTGCGTTTTTGTTTCTTTTTATTTTTAGACCCTAAAAACCGCGCAAACTGCGCCTTGGTATGGCGCAGATTTGATACGCAGACAGCGTCCGTGTAGAACACGTAAAGCACGTTAGCTGATACCAGTTGTTCGGGGGCAGTGGCTAAGTGCTGCCGTCCGTATAAATCTTCCTAAGAGACATTAGTGGTATGGTGAGATGCAATTGCTGTTTAGTGCTAACAACTAATTATATGAATGACCCAGGTTGCAGACCGAATACTGTATTACACTGTTAGGCGGGGTGGCATGACATAAACTAGTAGTCATTTTTTGTCGAAAACCTCGTGGGACACGCTATCGCGAGACACGATTTTCGACCTCGTGGGCGACGGGACACACGATGTCACGATGGTGTTGGGAACTTGGCAATGTGAACTTTATGTCAATATTGTTTCTAACAGCTAGCAAACTTAGGGTTTCGCTATAAAGTATACCACTTTCATTATATCGTTAGGGAGCGGCCCTTGTAGACCATTATTGAGGAATTGTTGAATGTTGTCGAAGCATTCGATATTTTAAACCCTAATTTCGGTGCTTTATCGCTTAAGCCGTATCAACCAATACCTTAGCTACTTCAACGGATATTTTGAGGGTCAAGATGTCTTCGGATCAGAACTTTCGTGGCATACAATTAGAGAACGATCAACTCAAGACCTTGACAGCAGGTATCCAGATTTCCAAAGGACCTTCGAGGAAGTCCCTAGCATCTCTTTAAGCCGAGCTGGGTACAACCAACTTGGCCAATTATTGTATACAAAAGCGTAGCAGCTCCACGATATCGTGTACCAATCTCACGATATCGTGGAATTGGTACACGATATCGTGGTCAACTCCACGACATCGTGGAACTGGTACACGATATCGTGTAGAAATCCCACGATATATTATACAGAAACGACGAGGTTTTGTACCGTGTCCCTGTCAGTGTTTGAATTTCGAAAGTAGCAACACGGAGGAACACCGGCCAATGTAGTTAATTACCTAGCTATTCGAATAACGTGCATTTCGAGCTAGCTTCTCCTATCATCGATTCAGCGTCATACTGCAATGCGTATCGCTTCATTGTTGTCATCACGAGCTCTGCTTCAGCACGATTTGCGCCATTACCGTATAAGGAAACCGCTCCCGGTGAGCCCACACACAAATACATGTCCGCTCACCTTTTTCTCCGTGGTTTCAAGCGATGCGGACTTCCACCCCCCGGGAACCACCGACTATTTGATGATGGCTGTCCATGTAAACTTTACAGGCTCGCGACACTCCACGCGCCAAACCTTAATTCGAGGTGTCTTTGTTCGATATTCCGACAGTGCGCACCCTCGCCAAAAGTCTGGTATCAGTATATGTCTCCTGAAATCGCGAAATTTTGGATTCAGAGGCTTGGGCGGGCAGATCCTGAAAGCCCATACTGTAAGCAGGGCTTTTAGGATTTGTAAACGAAGAAATCGATGCTTGGACAAATATTCGCAAAGTTACGACTGATTGCGTGCAGGGGGGCGCAGATGTCCATAAAACTCTGCTCCAATTTCACAAAGGGGCGATTTGGCGGCAAGGTTTTAGAATGCAGGTGGCTAAATCGGTGCAAATCGTAAATAATCTAATCGTAAATATACCACAACAAAGAACTGAAATGATCCGGAGATAGTTTTGGCATTTCGCACATCTGATTTTCACCCTTTGCCTTGGAGCGATTTCCTTATGCCATTCTCGTCTTACTGTCATAATCATGCTGCGATCATCAGGTTCAGCGTCATCCTGGCATACGTCATCCTCATCTCTGACTCACAGACCCGCTGTGTGCTATGGAGTTGCCCTAGTACAGTAAGCGAATGCGGCCACTGTCCTGCACACTTTTATTTACCGAAATCTAAACTTGCCGCTGGCGCCTCCACGCATAAATGGGACTACCCGGGGACTCGGTCAGGGCGTGCAGGGCATACCAAGCAAACGAAGACAACGCTATTCTGTTGATGGAGAGAATCTGTTGAAAAGGGGGAAACGTGAGCACGCAGCAAGGCCGCCACATAACATTCGCAGCCGTATATGAAGATTCTTAATAATGAATCTGAGCAGCCGAACATGTGATAAACTATTCATTCCGAAAACGGGGATGAAGCTCACATTAATTTTGTTTTTACGAATTTCGTTTCCGCACAAATTAAGTTACAACAAACTGAGTTCATTAATGACACAACATTCCCATTTCCGGAACATTTTTGAAAAGAAATATCCCTAAAGTTTGGGTATCCCTTAATCCCTTAATGCAACCCAACACTATTGAAGACGACCCTCGATACGAGGAGTGCACATTCACATTCATTTTCACCAGCCATTGCACAACGGAGTTGCAATGGAAGCAATCACACTTTGGCTGCATTCCATCACTTCTGCAATTGGTGACCGCCCTAGTAATCTTTTATGTATTCATCCCAGAGCGAAGTTGTATTCGTTATGATAGTTGGGGAAGAAATCGATGAATTCGTATATGCAAGGTGGCTTTCTCCTCCTGCTGCACATCGGTGCCATGATGGGGACTAGGAATCAGGTGTCTTTCCCCTCCACTTTCTCGCCCTTCAAAATCTGGTAGAACAAGATCACCCCTCCTTGCTTATCCCAACAGACATTTCTTCATCCACGGCTAGTCCATGCGAGGTCACAGTTGGCTCAGCAGCAAACAATGAAATGTGCCCATCTATGCCCAAGATGGTACATGTCCCTGTTCCAATCCTTTGCTTTCATTTGCAATGTGGGTCCTGCGCTATACAATGCGGCGATAGCGGAGACAGATGAGGAGCCAAGCCCTGCACACAGGCAGGTGAACCTATCCAAGAGGCGGAGGGATGCGCAAACCGAATGATATCGGCGCTTGTCCTTCAATGATAAGTCGCTCAGCTGCAACTCGCCATATGCTGCCTGCGTGCATTGCCCCCGCCACCTCCCTCGAATCACCCCCTGCAAAGCCCTCACGTAGACCTGCAGTTGGAGCAAACTGCAATCGCAATCCCACGCCCAAGCGCTGCCAACATGTCTCAGTTGGATCTGCAGAGCTTGAGGTGTGCATCAATGTCAGCTAACATAGTGTTCGGCTTGGAGAACCCTCAAGGTACGAGAGATGAATACAGGGAAAGAAAGGAGCGCATGGGGAGGGGTGGAGCATCTCTGGTGAGGGTTCAGAAGCGCTGGCCACCAAGGCCACCATCTGCTTGCCAGACTATAATGCATGCCACTCTCAAATATGATAAAGAAGCGGCGCCCCAAACCCACACAAAATTATTCCTGTAAATCAGGTGCGGACAGCAGGATGACGTGGCCTAAACTGCCCACTGCCCGTGCGACTCGGCCAAGACAGGAGATCTAGAGCGGAGGCAGGGAAGGAAGGGTGGTGGAAGGAGTAAACGATGGTGCGCACCATGTGCTCACGAACATTAGATGCATACAGCTTGGGATCTGCCATCTCTTCCTGCTTTATGTCCATCCGAAGCAGCAGTAAGGTCTACAAGGATTTGTGCGCGTGTACTGACACTGATAAACCCTGCCCTTGCCTCATGTGCACTGATAAACCCTGCCCTTGCCTCATGTGCACTGATAAACCCTGCCCTTGCCTCATGTACACTGATAAACTCTACCCTTGCCTCATGTACACTGATAAACCCTACCCATGCCTCATGCGCACTGATAAACCCTGCCCTTGCCTCATGTGCACTTCGAAGGCGCCACACCTTGGAAGGGATGTAGAGTGGAAGATAGACGATCTCCAAGTGGTTTACCCATTGGCACAGCAAGAGTCCCAATGAGGTGAGCTGCGGGTGAGCCCTCCCCCCTCACCGATGCGGCTTCTGAGAGTGGATCTCAGCGCCTCGAAGCTCACTTGCTTCGACTTGGAGGCGCCACGATGAGTCCCAGCCCCAACAAACATTCCAAAGCCTCCCCAACTGCATCGGCACTGTCTTGCACTTCGCGCCCCGAGAGCAACCCAAAACATTCCGCACTGCGTCCAATGGTTGACTTGTTGTAACGATAAGGGGGACTCGCTGCCCCTGATGCGGCGCCAATGCGGTGAGAGATGTCGAGCAGGCTCTTGCTCACGCTCAAACTGTGCTATGTCAGGAACGAAACCTTCGAAGGTCCGCCCACAGCAACCGAGCTTTATGATTGGGCAAGGGGCTCCACGGCCACGAAACACCCTAAAACCAAGAGGTCGAGTACAAGCAACGCTGAGGCCACCGCGGTACTGCGGAGGGGGTCGAAATGCGAGCAGCCCCTCAGCAACCGCGGGCCTATGCACCCATGTGATGGTGTAAGCATTGATTCGAGATAAGGCTGACCGAGCTAGAAACAGTGCCCCATGCCTTCGCCCAGCCTCCGTGGCGTGCCTCGAAGCTCTATGCTAAAGCGGGTTTCCAGCACGTGCAGGGACGGGCACGGCATACAGCGCCGATCGTCTCGAATGCCGGGCTGAAGTCCGCCGCCGCTCTGTACTTCAGCACCAACGGCTGCACCGGCTTCTGATAACCCTCCCCACCACAACCTTGTCAACTTACTGATCTTGCAGCACCTGAAATGAAAGGCATGACCGTTGGATGCGCATGTGTATCTCAGCGGATGGCCATGTCTAGAGCCCAGAAATGAGGCGAGGCGCTGCAGCCGGGGTGAAAGAGGCGGTGCTCGGTGGGCTCGGAGATGGGGTTCCTACTGCTCGGAGTTGGGGTTACTACTGCTCGGAGTTGGGGTTACTACTGCACGGAGTTGGGGTTCCCGCTGCACGGAGTTGGGTTCCCGCTGCTCTGAGTTGGAGTCCCTACTGCTCGGAGTTGGGGTTCCTACTGCTCGAAGTTAGGGTTCCTACTGCTCCGGGCCACGCAGGAAGGTCACCTGTGCGAGGAAGGCACTTGTGTGAAATGGGAGTAGAAATGCTCCGTTGCTTGTGGTGCCCTCTGCGACACCACCGCTCTGACGAGGACTGTCAGCGTCACAGGAATGGAATCGTCACCACCAGAGCACATTGACCCGAATGATGCTTCTTGGTGTCAGGCAGCGTGAAGTGAGAGCTGAGGCATGCGCGCGGCAGTGGTGTCAGGCGGCGTGAAGTGAGAGCTGAGGCATGCGCGTGGCAGTGGTGTCAGGCGTGAAGTGAGAGCTGAGGCATGCGCGCGGCAGTGGTGTCAGGTGGCGTGAAGTGAGAGCTGAGGCATGCGCGTGGCAGTGGTGTCAGAGGACCACAGCGAGGGCGCGGCTCCGAGGCCTAGCAACAAACCTGGGAAGACTAAGAGCGGGGAGGCAGCCGGGTCAAGCGCGCGTTCCCGGACAAGAGTGGCGTTCCCCTGTGCACAAGCCAGTCACGGCAGCTGAGGGGATATAGCTGCTGAGTGCTGCTGCAGGAGCGCCAGAGCATCTGCTGCCAGATCTGCTGCAGTCCAACTCTCGTCTGCCAACGATTCTACAAATGAAAAACCACTCAGGCCACAGCTGAGGTAGCCGATCTGAGGTGTTCAAACACAGGGCTCACGTCCTCGGGTGGCATAACCCTGTCAAAGGGCAACAAGTCCTCCGCGCGTAAATGCCGCTCTGGAGGGCCAGGCCCGACAGCGCTCACGTGATTGGTCAGCCGCACGCTGCACCCGTCTGGCACTTGAGAGCCATGCCCGACAGCGCTCACGTGATTGGTCAGCCGCACGCTGCACCTGTCTGGCACTTGAGAGCCATGCCCGACAGCGCTCACGTGATTGGTCAGCCGCCACGCTGCACCTGTCTGGCACTTGAGCCATGCCCGACAGCGCTCACGTGATTGGTCAGCCGCACGCTGCACCCGTCTGGCACTTGAGAGCCATGCCCGACAGCGCTCACGTGATTGGTCAGCCGCACCCTGCCCGTCTGGCGCGAGAGCCATGCCCGACAGCGCTCACGTGATTGGTCAGCCGCGCTGCACCCGTCTGGCACTTGAGCCCATGCCCGACAGCGCTCAAGTGATTGGTCAGCCGCACGCTGCACCCGTCTGGCACTTGAGAGCCATGCCCGACAGCGCTCACGTGATTGGTCAGCCGCACGCTGCACCTGTCTGGCACTTGAGAGCCATGCCCGACAGCGCTCACGTGATTGGTTAGACGCACGCTGCACCCGTCTGGCACTTGAGAGCCATGCGTTGCGCGAATCTCATGAAATGCAGCTCTGGCTCAAGGATGCCCCAGGGTTCTCGAGATGCTCTGGGTCGGCCTGGGGGCCGTGCCTTGACAGGTTGAACATTCTTCGCATCCTTGTCGTCCCGGCTAATGAAGATTGTGCCAATCGACTTGGCAATGGGTCCCACCTATGCAGCCCGCCACTGGCCGCTCAGCGGTTGACACGGGAAGGGCTGATGCATCGCGAGTAAGAAAGAGGTGGGAAGAAATGTTTGGCCCATGCCACCCAGCTCAGGTCATACCGTGGTCTGCATGAGACAAAGTGCACAGGTGAGTCAAGCCAACCGACCTGTGAAACCCTGGCAGCCGTCAGGGAGAGGAGGAAGAGGACATCCACAGGGGGAAGAAACCGTCCACAGGGGGAAGAGGACGTTCACAGGGTGGGAAGAGGACGTCCACAGGGTGGAAGAGGACGGCCACAGGGTGGGAAGAGGACGGCCACAGGGGAAGTGGGCCGGCCACAGGGTGGGAAGAGGACGGCCACAGGGGGGAAGAGGGGCGGCCACAGGGGGAAGAGGACGGCCACAGGGTGGGAAGAGGACGTCCACAGGGGGGAAGAGGACGGCCACAGGGAGGAAAAGGACGGCCACAGGGTGGGAAGAGGACGTCCACAGGGGGGAAAGAGGCGGCCACAGGGTGGGAAGAGGGCGTCCACAGGGTGGGAAGAAGGGACGGCCACAGGGTGGGAAGAGGACAGCCACAGGGTGGGAAGAGGACGGCCGCAGGGTGGGAAGAGGACGGCCACATGGGAGTGAGCCAGCTCCAAGAGGGAGAAAGAGACGGGGAGTGAGGCAGCTCCAAGAGGAAGATGGCCCCCTGAAAGCCAGGCAGCGCACAGAAGAGGGGGGCGGTGGGGGGAGCTGGGCGTATACCAAGGGGGCATTGGCCACTCCAGACTTCGCGACAAAGCTCGGGCAGCACTCCGCGGCCATCACGACAATATCCCACTGCACACATACCGAGTCCAGTCACTCAGGATGGGGAGCAAAACTAAGAGCCGTGACTTTGTGGCACGCGGGCTCGCGGACTCACAGAGACAACCACGGGTTGCATTGGGCTTGCCGCATGAGGGCAGTAGGATGTTTCGGAGGAGACAAGCATTGTAATAGCACCGAGAGGACAGGAGGACACCACAATGGAAGGCAGCAGCTCTCGGAAAGCGCAAGCTTCGATCAGTGCTGCGGAAGCGGATTCCAATAGGTTGCAGCCTCTCTCAGAGAACTGTGGAAGGTGCGTCGCAGGTTCGATAGGAAATATTTGGACGGCGGGTGCACTTCGGACACGTATGGAGAGAATTGAATGGCGCAAGGATGCAGCCCGGACACAAATTGGAAACACGTGAACGGCGTGAGGGTGCACCGCAGACATGAATGAGGAGAAGTGAACGGGCGCAAGGGTGCAGCCCGAACGCGAGTGGAACATGCAAATAACGCGGGGGTGCAGCCCGGACATGAGTGAGAATATGTGCAGGGCAGGAGGGTGCAACCCGGACACGAGCGGCTGGATGTCGAAAGAGCGAGAGCGCACCACATAGATGAGCGGTGACACGTGGAGGGCACGAGGACGCACCCCAGACACACGCTGGATGTATGCAGGGCCGAGGAAGCACCCCGAACATGAGCGGAGAGTTGTGGATGGCATGAGGATGCAACATGCATACCAGCAGATATATGCGGATGGCGCGGGATGGCGCGGATGGCGCGTACACTGCAGATACGAGCGAGGATATGTACAGGGCGCAAGGGCACACCCGAACATGATTGGAAGTATGTGGGGAAGACGAGGACACACCCCAGACACGTGGTTGGTAACAATTACAGGGTAGGGTTCCCCTACGTCCAGCCGCTGGTAAGGCTCTGTCAGTCGTCCTTCCGCATCAGACACTCTCGTACGCCTGCAGGCAACGGGGGAGAGGACCCACAACATTTTCGGTGGGGAGCATCCGACGTGACCAAGTCTCTTCTTCTTTTGTGTGAGCGATACCACACGTCTCGTCTTCAAGTAGGCGCACGTGCGAAGCACAGGAACCATGTTCTGCTTAGGCAGACCGTTCGGTAAAGTGGCATTCTACGAAGGCAGGGTAGGAAACGTCACCGCGGGTGGCCTGCGAAGACAGGGTGGGGTATTTACCGCGGGTGGCCTACCGCGGGTGGCCTGCGAAGACAGGGTGGGCTATTTACCGCGGGTGGCCTGCGAAGACAGGGTGGGGTATTTACCGCGGGTGGCCTGCGAAGACAGGGTGGGGTATTTACCGCGGGTGGCCTGCGAAGACAGGGTGGGCTATTTACCGCGGGTGGCCTGGCGAAGGCAGTGCAGGGACTGTACCTGATTTTGAAAAAGCCCAAACAGAACAGTGTGCTACGCGCACACACAGCGGCGACGGCGCGCTTCAAGGTAAGGCGGGTTTCGCCGGAAACGAAGATGTCCACAAGACTGCATCCCTGGAAGCCATATGCACTCGTCATGGCACGGGAGCCGCTTCAAATTATGAGGCGGTGGGAAGTCGAACACTGGTCGCAGACGGGAAATGCGTGGACCGGGAACCCACGATATGGTAACTTTCGAAGAAGAAACTGAAAGAAAATTCAGTGGAGATAGAGAACTCTCGGATTTCTAGCGGGTCACAGGTGGTAATTCTGAAATTGAACAGTCACTCGTCGGAAAATAGATCGTAAGGAGATTCCGGGAGGAGACCGCGAGTTTGAGGAATGTGGAACGAAATTAAAAGGTGCAACAGGCTTTCGAAAGACAGTGATATCTGGGAGAAGTTTTTCGCCAAGCTCTCACCATGAGCATTGCGGAGAAGCAAGCAATTACCAGAATAAGCTTTATGATCGGCAGCAACAACAATATAGAGACCGCCATTCGAGCGACCTGCGGGAAAAAACACGTTAGTGAATAAAACAAGTCTTTGCTGACGGACTGTTATCATCTTGTCTTCAAGAAAGTTGTGAATAGATATTGGACATACAAGAAAAACAAAAAAAATGTCACAATGCTGGAACGTTTATTTGTGACTGGAACAGTTCACCTGGAAAACACCATAGGGGCCCTTGCCGGTGGCACCACAGCTGTCCAATCTGGCGAAAGGTTTGTATTCTTTGTTCACTCCCTGTAACTGTTCCAGCCGGTTCAAGATCTCTGGACACGCATTTGATATGCGAACCTCAGACATTTTTGCCCTTTTGAAAGGAGCTGCTCCTTGGGCAGCACCGTTTACAATAGCGGGGCTGGCTTTCATCGTCACACACGAAAGAACTGTCTACGTTTCGTATCTGCCATCTCATCCCTGAAAGATGGAAAGAGAAAATATGAGCGGAGGTATGATGTTTTTTTCTACCCCTCGCCTGCCCATCCGTCCTTGCCATCCGTCCGCGTCCGTCACAAGGCGTCCCGTCGTGAGGCTCGTGACATGGCTGGCATGCGATTGGCTATCGAATGCATATCCAATCATATGAACAATAATTCTGAGCTGGACATATGTGTCACCTCGCGTCGGTGTCACAATCGTGGAATGTTGAGGTAGTTGGATGCTCCCAAACCGACAGCGACAGCGCAGCGACAGCCGAGCGACAGGTGAACAGTGAACAGGCGTTTCAAGCGAGCGGAGGGGACGGGAAGAGGAGGAGAGGGCAAGCAGTCGAGACTCAGTAATGAAAGTGTATGTTAAACAACCAAAAGAGCAAGACTAGATATTCCACTTTACGTTTACGCTCAACGGAATTAGAGAATACGGTTTTATCAACATGGACACAAATGAACGCACACAACTGATTTCATCCGGAGCGGCTGAGCCCAGTGCTGAGAAGAAATCTGGGCTATCTCCAGTCGCTCAGCAAACCTTAGACTGCATTGATTGTCTGTGCTGCCCGGTGAAATGTGCCTTCATGTGCTGTGCCGGATGCACGTTTTTAAGCTTTGCTTGGTTAATGGCTGTCGCAGCAGGGTAAATACGGCTTCTCACCAAAAACAACTTTGCTTTGCTTTGCACCAACAACTTTGCAAAAACAGCGTTGCTCCAAGCTGAAGGGATTTCAAACCGGAGCTTCTGGAGCACCTACCCCTTCTTGAAACTGAATGCTGACTGTGCTGTAAGAGGTTTCTTTTTAAGCCTCTTCCGAAAAGCTATCACTACCCTCACGAAGTTTTGCCGTTCGAGCATCTTCCATAACCATAGGTTGGCATATTTAACTTTGGTCCAAAGGTTGGTCAGAATACACGATGAAGACACTTGGCCAGCAGGACACTAATTTTATGACTGGCTGAACAGTTGTGGGTGCATGCCAACGCTTACGTTGAAGCGTATGGAAAAATGGCTTTGGGGCAAGGAGCTGTGGGAGGTCATGTTGGATGGCGAAGACGTGCCAGCAGACTCGGTTGAAAGACTGAGCATCCGAAACTTTTTGAAGTCCGATCAGTACAGCAAGGTAAGGTCATGCACGTTCGACGTCATTGTTTCGTTGCTGAACACGCATCTCGTAAAGCTTGCTGGAAAGCGCATAACCCAAGGGAACCGGTCGATGTATATAAAGTTGAAACTTGATTTTGTATGCGATGCACACCCGCAAGACACTTCTTTGGTGAGCCCTACAGCGAATGCCACACTGAAGTTGCACGTGTCTTCTCAAACGCCTTGCTCTCGTGATCACGTGCGCAAGACCACACGAGGGAAGCCTTTCGACGGAGGCCCACCACGTTCACAGTCGTTTCTACCACCTGATCAACGCTTGATACCCACTTATACTTGAAAGATTCGGATTGATTGAACACAGCTCTATTCCATCTTTTGGGCTGCTGCAGAAAATGGATGGCCTGTTCGATCAGTTCGACACCGACCATTCAGGCACCCTCGACGAGTATGCCCCTCCAAATCCTCTTGCCGTATACATGCCAGTAAACGGCATCTGTGAACGCCTTGTCGTTCTATTTTCCCTGCTTCTGCGATGACTCCATTCCATTGCATACCACATGTGCAAACGCCCCTGTGGTTGGAGCAGTGTTGACGTGCGAGAAGTTTCCGAGGCGAACTTGATAGGCTGAAACCATGGAAATAAGGTCCTCTCACCATCTCGAGTCCTTATTGTGCAGGGAGCAGCTGAACAAGTTGCTGCACGCAGTCCACGCCGCCTTATCAGGTTTGCTGTTTTGTGAAGAGTTGTACACCAAGTTCGGGTGTATACCTCTGCCTTGCCACATATGTATGGAGGTCGGTTGAGATTCTGTGAAGAAGCTTTCAATATGTCTTGAGGACTTGATTTTATCGCTCTCACTTTGCATAGATTCTCGTGTTCGCCCAAATAGCTTTCTCCGTTGTACGATGGCTGCATCTGGCAACGTACACGTTTTAGGGCTAAGCCTGCAACTGCAAGCGTGACTTTGAAAACCGTGTGCAAATCGCGCGCGCTACAGGCGAAAAAATATTTGAGAAGGCGCCCAAAGTGAACGTCGACCTCGAGAACAAGGTGAACTCCCAAATGTATGCACGAGGGAGCCTGAAGGCTTATCTCAGTGCAGCGCGAATGAGAAGAATTGAGCAAGCCTATTTGCGCTTAAACGATTTGCGATATGCTCGCTCAGTGTGGTTGCTGATGAGGGAGTAATGTTACACGTGATCAAGTGGACTTGGCTTTGGAAGGAAGGCACATTGGTGACGTGTTGGGTCTTTCATTTTGCCTCAGATGAAGGAAGATGTCCACAGTAACCTGAAGAACGTCGCCGTTGATAAAGAAACTTTTTCAGGCATCGCCAAGATGATGGTTGCGAACATGCTCCATGGCATGGCCCAGGACGGCGCAGACCTTAGCCAGTATCAGGTAATGCACGAACTTCCCCTTGTTCCTATTAGGCTGATGTATACTCTTGGGTTGTTGCTTGAGGATCGAAAGGCAGTCTCTAAACTGACTCCTTCACCTTTGAGCAGTCCGTTTCACTGCAGACATATTTGTTCAGGGTAATATTAGTTTTTTCTTTATAAGCTATTGTTTGTGAATAAGGAATTCTTTGGTTGGTAACAGACAACGCAAGAGGTTGCGCCCTCAGCGGTGGTCATCGAGGAGTTAAAATGAGTTGTTAGTCCACAGGTAATCATTGAAAAAGTGTATACATGGAATAATTTCTAATGTAGACAATCTGCCTAGTGACTACATATGTCATAATGCTTTACAGTAGTTGGAGAAGATTTGAGAAGTATTTCAGCTCTAGCTAAGGATTCAAGATTTTCAGGAGCTATGCCACAGCAATCCTAGTTTAAAATATCAAATAGCAGTTTAAAGCTGCTCTCCCTGCTGCTAGGAACCACTGCTCCATTTGGTAGGATGTATACCGCATCTTGGCTACTTTACTAAAATCTTCAGTTGATTTTGAAAATATGATGCTTGAAAGTATGGCCATTCTCATTTAACCTATGCAGTTGGTAGTCGCCACTTTACAATTCACTTCAAAATATGATGTTTGAAAATACGACCATTTCCACTCAACCTATGCTGTCAACAGTTGCCACTGTAATGTATTAAGACAACATCGTGCACAACTCAAAATTTATCACGAGGATAAGGTTGAATTGTTTGGAATTTATTGTGTCGAATTTTGGATGGTCGATTTGGCGATGTTTGAAGCCGGTCAAGGGTAATTGTAAGTATGGGAGGATATACGAATAAAGGAATATTGAAGGTACCTGATCTCCAAAAAATAAAAATGAACTGAGGCCCAATTTTAACAGACCTTCGATAAGGTATCAGCTTTGAAAGCCTCCTTCAAAGTAATTTCGAGAAATGTTTGTTTCTACTGTCTAGCATTAGTATAGCGGTTTGTACTTTATAGCACATGTCACTCACTACATGATGTCGTCGTGTCACACCCAGGATCAACACTTCACACACGCGACATTTCGGCTAATCCGATTTCGATTTGGTGTAAGTGTTTGAATACGATTGGTTGTATAAACAATCTTCATACGCGTGTGCGTTCCCTTCTTTGTTTGTCAGAAAGAAGTGACTTTCTGACACTTCTTTCTGTGTCAAGAAAGAAGTGTCAGAAGGTTTCCCGGAACTGTTTGTCGACGTAAAAAACTATGAGATCTCGTATTTCTATACGAAAAGGTGACTTTCCGAACGTCTCGGAATAAAACAAGACTGGGAATTAGTTTGAAAATCGTAACCTCTTTCAAACTAATGTGGCAATTTTAGAAATTGCCGAGATGCAGTATTTCAGTAGTTATACAGACTATGCCAGCTTTACAATATGACATACCATCGACGAGATTCAGACGTGACAGCTTCTCACATTCCGTAGTACAATACCCTCGGTGGGGTGACAAAGTATAGCAGGATACATCCGAATTCCGGGTATTCGAACTCCGTAGGTGGTCGTCGAGAGCTGATTGGCGGGCAAAGAACGTAGAAGTCAGCGGAGTCGCGTGGCCTTAACACTTAAAAGGCGATATTTCATACGGTATAGCTGATATTCGCAAGCGTGTGGGTAGAGCTCATTAAAAGGGACATAACTTTCGCGTTACTCGTCCATTTACGCCCATCTTGAAGTATATAAGAGATGGGTGGTATACCTACTCGTGGTTACGTTCCCGGGTTTTAAAATCAATCCCTATTATGCGCATCATCGTACATTGCACGAGTCATGGACGAGGAGTTTGCAGTGGAGCAGAGAAAATTGGTAGACATATAGTTCGGCGGTAATATATATCTAACTGGAGAGATAAACCCTGAGTTAAGGGTTACGGAATCGGAACGGTAAAGTCGGATTGATAAAAGAGAGGCATACATAAATACCTGACGGGTGTTTCCCGTCTACTGGTGACGGTCACCCAGCCTACTATAGGAAGTGACAAGTGACAGTTTCGGGTGTCGCAGTGTCAAATCCAGCACACCACCTAGGGTGGTGACCGGAGCTAGTAGTGAAACGAAGCAACAAACTCCCTACTCAACTTCAGGAGGAAACTGTAGCACACCTGGGGGGCTGTACTCTTGATCAGGGCGGTCCCAGCTCACGGCAAAGATTGTCAGATACAGCTGTTAGGTGCTAAAACCCTAACACAGCTCAAATTCAGAGAGCTCCTCCGCACATCTAGAAAGCTAATAATCACTAGCTAATCTCTAGGCAGGCACGGTGTAAGTAATCATCAGCCACTAGAGGTCCCCGGAACTGGCCGGCCAGCCCGGAGCAGCGTGAGGGTGTGGTAGTTGCCGGCCTCCGGGGCCGGTGGGAAATCATGCGTAGACGAAATTGAGGGATTGTCGATCTCAGCCGCGGAGTCCCCAGAGCTTGGCGCCTCGTCCTCGGACGGAGTACGGCGGTGGCGGGTAAGGTGGTGAAGGTGGAACTGGTGGATCGGGATCCACGAGCTCTGGCGGTAGCGGGAGAGAACCGTGGGAGCGGAATCCCTGTCGTAGCGCCCGTTACCGCGCCTGTCTCGGCGGAATAGCATCCGGCCTCGCACCACCCACCGCGTCGCGAAGATTGTCATGAAACAGCGCAGGCGGTGAAGTCCCCGCAGTCGGGACTGCCGAGGCAGTCCACGCAGCACCACCGACCGGCGGAGCCGTGCATGCGCGCGCATCGGCACCACCGACACCGGAAACGGTGTGCGGTGCGGCGGTAGCGCAAATCACGAAAAGTGCACACACCAAAGATGAGGTAAGTAAAGACCCACCAAAGCCTGGAATGCCCCTCCACACTGCATTATGACATGTGACGCGCGGGACCGAGTAACTGGTTCCTCTCGTGTCAAAAAAGCGATTGTTAGCTACGCCAGAATCAGTGAAAGTCGGTGAGCGACAGGCATCCCGAAAATCGAGCAGCAACTAAAAAAAACGCAAGACAGACCGTGTGAACGTTATTTTTTTTAATTTTAGCATGCATGGAAGGAAGAATTTGCGTTGGGGAGGTGCGAAACAGCTGAATAGAATATGCCCCGCAGCCTTTTACCTTCGTGCAACCTGTGCTGACGCGCGCTTCTAAGGGGTAAACGAGTTTTGCTACTGCACGGGAAATCATGCCGTTTTCGAACAGCCGCATCCCAGATGGCCCCTGAGATTTATTTCGAAGTTTATGACAAAATAAAACTTTTGTCGTCTGGAATTCTTGAGTTTTAGGTTAATTCGCATGAACCGCTGTCCGTTGTGAGGGACTGCCGTGACACCGAAACCCGTTGGAAATTCGTGATTTCTGAGTTTGGGTTTCCGACTATTGCTTGCAGTCTTGACCCCCGTGGAACGCAGGAACTTCCAACATATTTTAAAGTAGTATTAGTGAAAGTATTTTGACTTCGACAACCCGTATTGTCATATTTTGTTGTCGCTTACCCACTGTTTTTGCTGGGCGTAGGAAATGGATACAATTTCAAGCCGCACTGGCTGTGTAACGCGTGGTCGAAGTGTCCAAGCTGTGGAAAGTCGAAAGAAACCTGGGCAAAACTTCATCAAAACGAGGGAAGGTGCATTACGCCCGGGTGTGGGCATTACCTACTGACTTTCGTTCTGTCATATGCGGATACCTTTCGGAACGAAATCAGACAGCAGATCCGACGGCGCTTGCGTAGGACCCCGAAGGCAGCTTTTGGCATGAAGGTCACGATGGGGGCGTTCCCTCGCTCAGTTTTTAACCTTATATTCGAAGACTATCTCATCACGACTAGGACAACGCAGGAGACTGACCGTAAAGTAACCGCCGATGCAGACTCGGGTTGTGTGCAAAAAAGTCATCGCTAGTCAGCACGAACTCGATGTGTTCTTGAACTTAGGCACGTTATCTGAGAAGTGTTTTCAGAGTGTTTGCGTAGCCAGACAGGGTCACATCGTGGGAGTTATCCCCCCCGTCGTTATCACTCACACATCGACAGGAACGAACACAAATAATATGCAGGAGAAGCTCATGGTCACCTATGGTACCGCAATCCTTAGTTTAGGGAACACCGTGCTATTTCATGAGGGTCCATCCACTGTCCTAGGCCAAAGTACGGAGGGTCACCCTTTTGTAAATACGCAGGGTGTAATATTATCCGAGAGTGCACAGCTCGTCTCCGCACGGTCTGAGCACGAGTCCAAACTCCGAGGCGTTGTTAGGCGCATGCACGCAGCTGGAGTTGAGGTGAAGTCAAAACTATTAGCCAAGCAGGGCATCACTTGGGATAAAAAACAAGAGTCTCAGTATATTGTTCCCCTCCTGTATGAAGGACCGTACGGCGCTGAGTCGGATGGTGCTGAGGAGGAGCAAGGTGGCGAAGCGGGGGACGAGGTGGTGGAAGAGGTCAACACTTTCAAAGCATGGCACCGCTCAACACTCCAAGTGTTATCCACTTTGAGCAGCACTTCCTCGAAAAGCTCTGTAACCAAGCCAGGTTGGCTGCGAATGTAATCCAATAACTTTTTTTTAGTGCTACACGTTAGGAGCTCTGTTGCCACCTGTTCGCCAAACTCCGGATACCGAAGATAGCCGAGGAGCATCTCGGCGTGCAGTGGAAGTTGTCCCTGGGATTCCGTATCCCGAGTTGAGTATGAATTGATAGACTCTGACACCGTTGCTGCAGATTCGAAGCCTTTCAAGATACGTTCGAAGTGCTCGCCTTTCCTTTTGAGTCTCTGCAGCTCTGCTTTTTGAGTTGTGGGAGCTTCTGCCTTGAAGTTCTTCTTTTTAGTTTTCGGAACATCTGGCGCAATTTCCCTCACTTGCCGTGCAATTTTCTTCTGTTGGTGACGACGCTCAAACTCAGATTGCTCAAGATCGACGGCTTGTGCATCGCAGGTTTTGCGAAGTTGGGCAACAGTTCGTTTGAGTCCAGCTACTCTTTTTTTCAACTGCTCTATCTCCTGTTGCTTTTCTTCACTTGCACGTGGCTCCGTTGCTGAGGATGCAGCAGCGCGCACAGCAGAGCTCGCCCGTCGGTTTCCCTGCTTCACCATCGACTTTGGGGCTTTGAATCGAGCCATATGAGTGGATTGTCGTGCAGGGTTTCCCCGTATTCTATTGTTTTTGTGACGAGAAAGGAAGTTACAGCTGTAAGGTTGCCCATATATAGCAGGTCTAGCACTCACTGTCTTATGGGAGCAGCCAAATGCACTCTGAACAACCCCAAACCCTAAAAACCCTATGCCATATCCCTATATCTTGATAGTCCGTCCGTCGGTGTGAGGACTTACAACATTCGAGTATCGATATGCATGCACATTTCAATACCACATAAACTGAAATTTGAGTGCTATTCATGATCCCCAAGTTTTTGGGGCAGTCATTCCACACTTGGCAGTGCGACACGCGCCTGTTGCCCTGTTCCTATAGTGTAACTATATATTGGTACCAATGTATGACAAATGAATTCCAATGGCACATTCATCTTTATCATTAACATATATATGCATGCATATCACTAATATGCATATTTCATGCATTTTACATGCCTTGACATCATGTACAGTAGTGCCCATAGCTAAAAATGACAATGTAGCATATGCATACCCCCCTACCTAATCATACGTGTAACGACCTAAATATAGGGAGTTACAAAAAATGAAGGTCACTATCGGATTCTCCACTATCGAATTACTTTAGAACAACTTTACTTCATCGTTAATAGCATATTTAAAGTCTCGTGAGAGTTACTCGGTCCGATTTTCCGAAAAAAAATGCATTGTGTCCCACAGCCGTACCGCGGCTGCGGCAGCGCAACCGATGCATCCTCGTCGTCGTCGTCGCTCGTGATGTAGGTTGCGGGCTCGTAGCCCATCACGCCCTCCGGTGCCCCGACCGCGGAGAGCAAGTTCATGCTTACGGGCGGCTCGTCGGGCGCCCCCAACGCAACCCCCGTGCTCTCGATGAAGTCGGCAAACGTGCGGGTGACGGGAGGGCAGAAGGGGTTAGGCGGACCGGTCCATTCCTCGTCGGACTCAACCGACGCGGGTGGGGAGTGCTTGACCGGCTCCGACACCACCGGCATGTCGGCGGTGAAGGTGTTGACGCTGAAAGTCGATGCCCCAGCCGTGCGTGCCAACTCCGAGAACTCAGTGACGGCGGACACGAGGGCCTCACCGTCCTCCTCGCAGAACGAGCACGCGGAGAGGTCGGCGAAGATGTCCGGCTTCCCGCCCGCGAGCATGCAAAGGGCGTCAAACTCTTCGGCGTCGTCGTGGTCGATGACATGTTGAAACCTCGCGGCCAACACCGAGTTCTCGGCCTCCTCAGCGAAAGCGTAGGCCGAGAGTCCGGTCCGGTCCCTGTTCGGACAGTCCCGATGCCAATGCCGCGCCTTTCCCTTCGCGCACACCTGATTTCGACAATACGGCACGGTTGCACCGGTGTCGCGGTGAAAGGCGACCTTCTTGGAGACGGATTGAGGCCAATTGCCCCCCTTGGGGAGGGGCGTGGCCGCGAATCGGGTCTTGATGCGGCGGTCCGGCTTGTCCGCGCGGGGAGTGTACCCGCGTGTGGACGGTTCGGACCGGTCGGATGCGACAAGTGCGGCCAATTGCCGCTTCAAGTCGAGGACCATCGTCCTCAAGTCCTCGAGCTCACCGGGTCCCGCCGGAGTCATCGGTGGCCCCCTCCATGAAATGCGTGCCGTGAGAATAGCGGTGTGCGGACGCCGTGGCGGTGCCCGCCCGCACGTGCGCGGAGTAGCATTCACGCACCCATTGTTGAATCGTGAGGAGGTCGTGAGCGGCTCGTTGATCGTGGAGAAGCAGCCGGGACACCACCGGTTGGTAGAAGGCGGTGTCGAGAGCCTGGATGAACAATGCCTTCACGTCCTCGTCCAGGAGTGTGACTCGCGTCCTCGCAGCCTTCAGAGCGGCGTTGAAGTCCCCGATCTTGTCATGCGGGTCCACGCCCGCAGAGATGCGGATGTCCAACATGTCCGCTTGACCCTGAAAGGGGTCACCCGCCGGGATCATGCGTCGGGCAAACTCGAGCAGCACTCGCTTACCGTCGCTCGGGAAGCTGGAGTGTGAGGAGTCCATCCAGTCCGCTGCGGGTGACGAGGGGTCAACCAACAGCTCGAGCGCGGAGAACAACAAACCGTTCGCCTCCACGCGGACGGGCAGGGTAGCATCGTCCAGCAGGAAAAGGGGCGCAAAGCCAATGTCCTCCGTGACAAATGCCGCCTGCAGCGCAGAGACCATCCTGGCGAAGAGTGCGGAGGCGTGGCACTCAGTTCCGGAAAACCGCCCGTTCTTGTCCTCGAACAACTTTTGACGAACGGTCTTGGACACCTTCATGTCGAAGTGCTCCCTCTGAAGGGTACGCACCGAGGCCAGGAACGTAGCCCCTGCTGAATTGGCAGCCGGCTGTGCTGCCGGCGGTGTGGCTGGAGTGTTCGCGTGTCTCGCAGCCGCTGAATCAAAAATCGTGGATAATGCGCGTCGGCGATTCGCCATGCTAGCGGTGGCTCGAGTGGAAGCAACCATGACGAGAAGGACTGAAGGGGCGGAGTGAGGCAAAGAAACGTGAGAGATGCGGCAGTCGTGGGCGGCCAAGAAACGCGCGGGTCGTCGATACAGCAGCCGTGAGAGATCAAATAATTCCGGGAAGTCGTGTGGAATAGGCGGCCAATACGCAACGGTGTGGGATCCAACCAGAAAACGTAAACCAGTCCAACGTTAAATCCCGTAAGAAAATTGCTCTCCAACCGGTGCGGCGTGCCGTAAATCAACCCATAAAATTCAGGCCATACCCGTGACTGCCGGCGCTCTCACGCGCGGAGCGCCTCACTCCATCCCAGGCGTCCGAGCTTAGCCACTCATAGTGGCAATCTCGCAGTGGCTAAATAAAGCGCAAGTGGGGCCAAACCCGGTAGATATATAGTTCGGCGGTAATATATATCTAACTGGAGAGATAAACCCTGAGTTAAGGGTTACGGAATCAGAACGGTAAAGTCGGATTGATAAAAGAGAGGCATACATAAATACCTAACGGGTGTTTCCCGTCTACTGGTGACGGTCACCCAGCCTACTATAGGAAGTGACAAGTGACAGTTTCGGGTGTCACAGTGTCAAATCCAGCAAAAATTCCTTATTTTCGGTGCGGAAAATCGGTGGTATTTGAGTGTTTGGGGACATTTTCGCAGAAGAAATATAGGTTCGTATATGTGGACACTCGCGATGGGGATACAATGTACGCCTCGCCGGGGTGCCTAATGCTTTCACAATGTGCCGAAACTTAACTACGTGTACAATAGCTGATATTCACAATGTATTTCCCATATCACCTTTTAAGCGTTAATGGCTCCGCGCAAGCTGAAGACGGTGTGCCAAGGCGACCAGAAATCAACAAAATCCTGCCAACTTAAAACCGAATCTTAAAATGTCCAAACCCAGGTAGCCCGCGCGCGTGCTCAATCAACCAGTCCACCTAGGCCATACCGCCCACGAGCCACGGGCGCTCCCGCAGCGGACCGCTCACTCCATCCCAAGCGTCGGCGTTTCGAGCCAATCACACTGGAAGTCGCAGTGTCAATTAGGCGTGCGTGAGACCAAACCTGCTAGATATAACTGTTATATATAACTATGTGCTGAACCCTAAATACAGGGTCTCGGATATTGAAACGCGGAACTAATAAGATCACAAAGATGATAATACCCCCGATATATAACTCAGGTTGTAGGTTTCGGCCTACGGGTGACGGTCACCCAGACTACTCTCGGATGAGGCAGGTGACGGCACAGTTCAGGGTCACGGTGCCAAATCTAGCACATTAGGTGCGCACCCCGTTCCGAGTGCAGCGGTCCCTGACTGCGTGCTACATCTGCAACGTACAGTCAGGCACCCGGTTCTCGCCGGTTTCCACACCAAACGTGCAGTGAACAGGACAGACGCATCCCTCGCATATGGGTCATTATAAATCGGCAGCACTTGCCTCTTTCGGCAAGCTTTGTCCCTGGCCTGTGGCACTCGACTGCACTTCATTCCCCCTCCCCGCCCCCGGGACTGTTGGGAATTAAACCCAAGCTGAGCAGGGTAAGCCCCAACACTCATATAGCAGCCCCTAAAGTACCTCCTCATATCAAAACAAAAATCAGCACGCGCATCATATAACAGGCTGGAGCATACGAAGCAAAGTCGACGGTAGGTGACTCTCAGTCTGCACGCTGAGAGCGGATTTCTCAACGCCGGGAATTTTTGTTTCCTGTCTACGAAAAAAGACAAGGTATCAAACCGCAAAAAACAGCGCAGAACTTCAGCTAATCTAGGACCGCAAAATTATATAGATGACATTGCCCGTTTTGCTAACCCGTGACCTCTGTAAGGGACATATTATACCGGTTGATATTGCCCGTATGCGTGCTGATTATGTTCTAAAAGACGCCTAGTATTCCGATATAGAGATGGGCAAATCCCAACTTGGACAGCACCAGAGCGATAATCACTACAATTCCTAGTGGTAGATAACACCACTGCAGCTCATTGAGAATGCAAGGACCGAGCGGTTGACAACCGATTATGTAAGGTATATACGAAGAGCGCATCGCGTAGATCTCATTTCAAAATTTCCACGCGTGGCGTTCGGTGGCAGCGATGCATGCACGATATTGATGCAAGCATGATTGCGCTCTGCTCGCAAAACATTATAACCAATCAAGAGATAGACAATGAATCGAGGTTTTCACTACGTTGCATGTTACTATTTTATGTAGCTTATCATGCATGTAAAGCCTGCAAATATTTGCAAAATGCCGCTATGGAGAAGATATTGTGTGCAGCACAGCCAATTGTGACGACACTACTTCCTGATTTTACGGAATCGGCTGGTTCGGTTGCATAATAAAAGCGCGAAGATCGCATTAGCGGCATTGTTACGATAAGTCGTTCGCCCATCACAGCATATAATTAAAACAGCAAATATCCATGCCAGCCACGACCTAGTTGTTTATGCATATACAATGCTCTTTCTTACGCAATATACACATGTTCCGTCGACCACTGTGTAATTATAACTATATATGTGCCAGGATTCCGGAGTATTGTTACAAGTGTACTGTCCGATGCTCGTCGGGTCACCATGCGGGGTTTCGAAGGCCGGGTGATGCCTCCCGCGATCTCGTGGGAAACGATGACTGTTGACCGAGAAATATCCATCGACGGAATGCTGCAGATCGATCGCTCGAAACGGGAGCCCAGAAACCTATAGAAGTAGCTGTATGCATGTACCACGCTATCGTAGCATAATGTTCTGATATTCTACTACGGGTGCCACGCGATCAGTAGCACGCGTTGTGCACACATGTTTTGTGCACCGTGTATCGGACTTGCCATTTTGTAGGGACACGCGTCTATGCATTCACGTGCGCAAAATGCCTCAAAAAGTCCCTGAGATGGCGCTTGCATGGGTGAGCCCTCCGAGCAGCTGGGAGGCCCGGAGTCGCTCATCCTCAGCACTGCGCTCCTCCCATTACTCGCGGGCAGTTGCGGGTTGCCAGCCGCACCTGGAATAACGGGCGGCGCGTCTCCCGGCCGGAGTAGCGGGTGAACCCTGTCGATGATGCGCAATGCAATTCGATGCCGGAAGCCCCGGCACCTCCCCTTCATCACCTTAGCCACCCGCCCCTTCCAGATCCCGAGCCTTTCCATTCCATGTGCCCAAGGATCATTACCCAGCAAGCATGCACGAAGCCTGCCTCATTCGCCCGCGTTTGTGTTTCAACGTCTCCCCGCCAGTGCCCCGCCATCGGCGCAGTGCCCCTATGCGCATTCCCTTCCGCTCTTCTCTTCTGCCATCAGCCCCTGGAGCCCCTGGAGAGTGCCGAGACCTGCACGCGCCCCCATCTCGGCTTGCCCGAGGCTGCTGCCCACCGCGAAGAAGACCGCCCCCACCACCACAAAGTCCGCCATGCGCCGACGGCGAGCCCGGTCAGGGTGCAGGGGGGTGTCCACCAACTAAACACCTTCGGCATCCAACACCACAAAAGCGAAGTGCTCGGCCTCTGACAAGGGAACAAGTACCAGTTCCGCCCGCACCAGGCAATCGCACGGTTCCACAAGACATGGGCGTGACCTTCGGCCTACTTTTGCGCCCGCCTCACCGCGGCTGCACCGTGCTCCAGCAGCAGCCGCACCACCGCCACGAGCTGAGGTCCGCGCTGGCATCTGACGGCGTTGCGGATGCTATCGCATGTGCCTCCTTCGTTGTTGCACGCGGTCCCACCTCCGCACATGACAGGGCGCCCCCCGCAGCGCCCTCGGCCTCTGCGCATGACACGGCGCCCCCCGCAGCGCCCTCGGCCTCTGCGCATGACACGGCGCCCCCCGTAGCGCCCTCGGCCTCTGCGCATGACACGGCGCCCCCCGCCGCGCCCTCGGCCTCTGCGCATGACACGGCGCCCCCCGTAGCGCCCTCGGCCTCTGCGCATGACACGGCGCCCCCCGCAGCGCCCTCGGCCTTCACGTATGACACGGCGCCCCCCGCAGTATCCCCGGCGTCTAGAGATGACAAGGCATCCCCCGCAGTGCCCTCGACCTCCGCACATGGCATGCCCTCACCGGGGTTGTTCTTAGAGCTCCCCAAAAGCGCGGCCTGCTGCAGCGACAACAGGATACGCTTCCCGTTCTCATCTTGCATCCAAGCCGGTTCACGATGGCTGGCCACCAGCTCCACAGCGTTGTCATCGTCGGCGAGCAGCACAAACGGCACCACATCAGAGGGCAGCTCCGTGAAGGCCGTCTCGAAGGGGCCGTCATTCAGCGCCACTGCCAACGCTGTGCCCCGCAGCTGGAATTGCACCGTGTCACCCTTCTTCACCTCAGCCTGCATGAACGACTCAAGCTCCACCGTCTCCAGCTGCTTGCCGCCCGCATGCGCTGTTCCGTGATGGTAGAGTTCCTCGAATGACCAGAAGTACAAGCCTGGATGCCGCTCCCGGTCATCCGCTTCCTTCAGATCCCGACCCAGACTGATGCCTTGGCGCGCCACGCCTAAGGAGATGCCCCCGTCGGTCTTCAGGATCCGCAGAGCCCATCGGCTCACCGGCTTGCTCATCATGAATGTGTGCGCGCTCCTGCGATTGCCTTTGATCACCGGGCTTGTGATGGGCGTCTTCCCATGGCCCGCCGAGGGCCCCCCCACGAAGGTGTAGCCGCTAGAGAGCTCTGGTTGAAGGAGGTACTGAAGTGCCGTGTGACCCTCGATGTCCGTTGCGTTTAGATCTGCGCCCGTGGCCATCAGCTTCTGCCCCATCGCAAGGGAGCCCCTCACTGCCGCGGCATGAATTGGCTTCTGCCCGGTACCGGCATTCACATCCGCCCCCGCCTCCAGCAGCGCATCAGCAACCTCATCGTGGCCTGTCGAGATCGCCGCCACCAGTGGCGTGCAACCCTCCGCATCCTCGGCGTCCAAGTCCACAGTGGCGGCCGTGGGGTGCATCGCAAGCAGCTTCTTCACTGTTGCAAGCAGGCCTTTTGCCGCTGCCACGTGGATGGTTGACAGGTGAGTTGTGATGACATTGCCCACCTCCGCGCCGGCCTCAAGCAGCGCCGCACTCACCGCATCGTGGCCGCTCGCCAAGGCTAAGGCAAGCACAGTGCGGCCGTCGGGATCTGTCTTCTCCAAAGCGGCGCCCGCTGTCACGAGTGTGAGCGCCGCCTCCAAGTGGCCGCTCTTCGCCGCAATGTGGGCCGGTGTGAGAAGCTCTGGGGCAGAGGGCGCATCCACATCCGCGCCCGCTTGCGCGAGCTCCTGCAGCACCGCTGCGTGACCTCCCCGTGCCGCAATGTGAGCGTGGGTGAGGCCGCTCTTCGTGCGCGCCACCTCATCAACCACCATGGGGTGTGCCAGCAGCTCGTGAACGGCCTCTGCATGCCCGCCCTGGACAGCGCACTCGAGGGGTGTCAGACCGTCCTGCTTGCCCACACATTTCACTTCAGCACCGGCTTGCACCAGCTCTCGGACGACCTCAGCCCTCCCACTCTGCGCTGCCAAAAGCAAGGCGGTCAGACCGTGCCTTTTCTCTGTCGCCTCCACGTCGGCACCGGCTTTCACCAGCTCATGCACCACCCCTGCGTGACCCGCCCGTGCGGCTTCATGCAGAGGTCTTGCACCATCCCTCCCGGCCACCTCCACTGCGCCGCTACTCACATGCACCAGCAGCTCGCGCAGCACCTCGACATTGCCCCCTCTGGCTGCGAATCGAAGGGGGGTCCACCCATCCTTGTCGGCCACATTGGCCACGTCGACGCCCGCTTTCTTCATCTCACATACCAGCTCGCGCACCACCTCGACGTGGCCCGAAAATGCAGCAGCGTGAAGAGGGGTGACGCCATCCCTGCCCCTTTCAACGTCCACTGCAGCACCAGCTCGCACCAGCTCCTTCACGGTGTGCAAGTGGCCCATGGCAGCCGCCACAAACAGGGGGCTCGTCATCATTGATGCGCGCGTCATCCTGCGCACCAGCCGAGTCATGCGCTCCGTCCTAGTCCCATCGACGCCTGCCATGATCCGGATCTTCTTCAGACCTTTCACGCTCGCGCCATGTGAGATCAGCGCCTCCGCAATCTCCACGTGGCCTGTGAAGGTCGCGGCGTGCAGCGGCGTGCTCCAGTCATTGTCGCTCACATTCACCCGCGCGCCCTTTGCCAAGAGCATCTCCGCCACCTTCTGGTGCCCGTTCCAGGCCGCGCGATGCAGCGGGGTCTGCTTCCACCTGTCGCGCGCGTCGAGTCCCGCGCCCGCACCCAGGAGCACACCCACCACGTCTGTGTGCCCTTCCGCTGCCGCCAGGTGAAGCAGTGTTCTGCCATCATCCCCAGCCATGTCCACCGCCATGCCTAAGGACACCAACTCCTGCATCGCCGGCGCATCTCCCTTCTCGGCGGCCAGACGCGCGGCCGCCAGGCACTCCACGTCAGCAGGGGTTGTTGTCGGCACATCCCGGTTTTTCTTCTTCCCGAGATTCTCGCGGCGCTGCTCATCAGATCGGATACTCATTTCCAACATTTCCAATATGGAGTTTTTCTTCGCTTGATGACTTTCACTGTCCTCCTCAGGTTCGTCTCCAGCCATGCTAGCATCGTCATCGTCGTCGTCGTCGTTATAATCATCGTCGTTGTTATAATCATTGTCGTTGTCACCATCATCGTCGTCATCACCGTCATCTTGATGGTCTTCTTCGCTATCGTCATCTGCATTGCTGCCAGCCGCTCCGCCAATCAGATGCTCAATCCCAGCATCAATATCTTTGTCAATCTCATCATCTTCACCCACATCATCTTCGTCACTATCCGTAGGTCCTCGATCGTCTTCATCGCTGCCACTGTCTGAGAACGTCAGCTCCCCAAGACAAAAGGCAGGAACGGTAACGCCACCCACTTGTTCTGCCTCCTCTTCGCCTTCCTGCCCGTCTTGGAGGGCGCGCGCAGCAGCAGCCGCTTCGTCATTGGGGAGCGCCCATCTCATGGTGTCAACGCCCTGGAAGTTCACAGCAGCCTCCCTGGCGGCTAGCTCCTTGACCACGGCATGATGCCCTGCGAGCGCTGCCATATACAGCGCCGATGCACCGTTCTCAGCAACGAGGTCCAATGATGCCCCCAGGTCCGCCAGCTCCTTCACCACCTCAAGACGGCCCAAGTGCGCAGCCTCGATGAGGGGCGTCGTGCCCCCATGATGAGGGGTGTTCAAGGATGCCCCAAATTCCACGAGCTGCTTCACCATCTCCAAGTGGCCCCTCTCTGCGGCAATCCACAGAGGTGTTGCGCCGTTTTGCAAGCCAAGGTTGGGGTCAGCTCCCACTGCAAGCAGCTCCTTGGCTACGTCCACGTGACCGTTCACGGCGGCCATGTACAGCGGAGTGCCGCCGTTCTCGCGCAATGCGAGGTTAGCGGAGGCGCCAAGGGCGAGCAACCGCCTCGCGCACTCTGCGCGGCCGTACATCGCCGCGCATTGCAAAGGCGTGCGCTCCAGTGAGCCGCACGTGTCGAGCGGGTGATGCGTCATCCGCGGAGCTTCTTCGTCGGTCGGAGCGGTGGTGGTGGTGGTGGTGAGCTGCGGCCCGGCCAGGTGCGTGGCGCCGCCCATGAGAAGATCAAACACCGAGGGAAATCCCCCCGCCACCGAGCTGCAGAGCGCGTCCACCACCTGAACTAATGACCAGGGTTCCTCCCCATCGTCATCGCTGCCGCCACACAGCTGCTGCTGCAAGGGCCCCATGTATCCGCACGCTGCTTGCAGCACCTCCCGGTGTGGCATGCTGAACATTGCGCCGCCGATCGCCCCCCTCGCAAGCTTGTTCACTGCATCGAACCCGGGTTCCTGTTTAACAAGGGCCAGCTCCCGCGACCGGTCTGCCTCCACCGCGCATTCCGCCTTCTCTATGTTCACCATCTCGATCAACGCCGCGCCCATCATGGGTTGAGCATCGAAGTCGAGACAACCGCCATCGCCGTTGGAGGTGACTGCGGCCCGCCCGATGAGCATCACCACGGGCTTGGCGGCGAGCAGGGCTGCGGTGAGCTCCACGATGCACCACAGCCGGAAGAAAGCGCACCCGCGGCGAGCTTCCGCGGGCACCTCAGTTCGTCCGTAGGTGACGTCCTCCACGCGCAGCTGCGCCACGGAGTCGAGGGGCGTCGCGCACAGCAGCAGGGCCTCGGTGTCACGGACGACGGGGCGGAAGTTGAGGTCCGCGACGTTGCCTGGCCACTGGCGGACCGCGAAGATGTCCACCCAGACGAAAGCAGAGTCAGGCAGCGCATGCCCCACCGCCGCCACCATGTCCTCAAACTTGGCCCCCCAAGTGTGCGACACAAACACCGTCGCCGCGCCAACCTCAGTGCCGGTTTCTAAGAGCTCCACGTAGCGGCAGCGCGTGAGCTGTGTGCACGGCATGATCCGCCGGCTGACGACTTCGAAGGTGCGCAGGCCGCACACTTCGCGAGCAAACCGCTTGAGCCACGCCACACGCACTCCACAACCAACCAGCCGCGCCTCGTCACTACATTCTGCAGCGGTGTCAGTGGCTACGACAGCGCGAAGTGCCCGAAGCTCAGCCTGCTTACGGCCCTCCGGCAAGGCTGTCTTGCAGTCGTAGCAGTGGAAAGATTGGCCCATGTCCCAGGTCTCTGGGAATACTCCTCCACACTTGTGGCAGGGAGCGCCTTGCGCAGCGGACGACGCAGCCTGTGCTGCTACTAGCAACTCCCGCTTCACAGCTTCCACCTCAGACTGCTCGACTTGAGCGTTCATGTCCACTCCGAAAACTCTGAGCTGTGTTGAGAGCACACCAGACCTGTCCAACACGCCCGCGCATTTGTCATTGCTGCAGAAACTCCAAAGACTCATCTGCCAAGACAAAGCTTACAGGTATTTCACTTTTGTAACTGCCACGAGTCGGACGCAGAGTGCCAGTCTCAGTGGGAAAATTGCTGAGAAGGACTCTGGTCCGTGCGCGTGTGACCGAGCTACGACGGGCCGGAAAAAAACTCCTAAGAAGTTGGAGCGTGACATATGCGTGATCACACGGACAGCGGCAGCCTCGGGTGTTAAGGTTACAGAGCCCTCAGTAATGCGAAACCGACGAGAAGCCTGCTAACTAAGGCCGTGGTAATCTCACATTAGGCGGTGTTATTATGATGTTACTATGGGCAGCCTCGAACTCACAACAGACTTCTTTGCAATTTTCATTTGAGTGGCTGAGAAATCCGCCTTTGAAGTTGAAGCCCAGGATAGGTGGTTCGCACTTGTATAGCACACAGGGAAGCAACCTTTTAAGGTGAATTCAAAAGCACCTTAGCGCTCGCAGTCACGCAGAGGTCAAAGGAACACAATAGCCCACAAGCTGTCAACTCAAGTTATAAAGACGAGTGGATAAGACTCTTAGTAGGAGGGCTCTAATGCTGTTGTGGACGATGATGAGTGGACCCCAGTGCGCGAGGGGTCTGACGCTGAGGGGCAGTACTCGATCGAACCTGTTCAGAGTTCCGTTTAAGTCACCGTAGTACTCTCTCCACTGCTGCCAGTAGAAAGCTTAGAAATGGACTCCTTCTAGATTCAATACTTAGAAGAACAACTTTGTCCTGTAGAATCATGATAACGTGCCCACTGCGGTGAGAGGACATCGAATTCAGAGAGTCATGTCCACCGGGTGAAAATGTGCTCGAAAATTCAAAAACTCGGATTTGAGAGAAACGGTTGTAACGGTGCTTCGAAGTGATCAGGTTCCAGCACCATAAGCTTAATTAAAGTTTTGAAAGTAACAGCTCGTAATGAGATCTCAGCATCGTCAATGGGAACCGGCCGCACCCCGTGACAGGTCTGCTTTATCAGTTCAATCCTGCCAGGGCCTGGGAGTCGTCCTGGCACGTATTATGTGTAACATGCTTGCAGTGAGTGGTACGCAGCATGTTGAATAAGCCGCACTTCCACAGTCTCGTTGCAAAGTTAAAAGAACACTATTTGACAGCGGTGCATGTTTATCTGGGGTGGATGGGCAGTCTGCAAGCGACCGTAGGGAAACACTGAATGGACTGCCTTCGAAACTTTGAAGTGTGGCGTCGTCAAACTCTGCATAACCTGCATAACACCGTCGTGAAACGCCCTGCGCGCTTCAGAAAAGTCAAGTGCGGACGGGATCATTCCTACGATGATGTCAAAGTTTAAACCAAACGTAAATTCTACTCTGACAGGAAAGCATTGCATTATGACTGTGGTTTGAAAAGACTCACGCGCAGCCTGGAAGAAGAAAACGGCGAAACTCGCTAGGCCCTCACCCAGTAAATCATGCATGAGAGAGTTATGGCACTTAAACACAAGCGATAGCAGTCTCAAGTGGAGATGGCAAAAGCCCCGAGGACCGACGTTTGCGTTTGCAAGGACTCGCATTTAGCGATATGCGTCCTGAGTGCGCATGCAAGCCTGAAGCAAGCTCGCCGATGTGCTGGCAAGGCATCTAGACCTGGGAGGGGTAACGAAGTAGCGCCATATTTTTGTGTAACGCTTGGAAGAGAACGAGGTAGAGATGGTTTCGAGGAAGCAGCTGAGAAGTAAAGCGAGGAGAATAAAGCAAAAACAAATAACAGCAGTTGTGCTCGCATCATGTGCCACAAAGTGAGCCACAAGCAAAAACAGCGCCGATCCAAGTGAAAAGGCCGGTAAAGGGCTAAAGTGATAATGGCACGATTGTGAGAAAAAAATCGCGAACCAAGTTACAGTGAAAAGACGGGTGCGGTTGGCAGCTCAGACTGTGCAGTCTCCCACCAACGTCACCATCGGGACCGCAGACAACGAGAAAGCAAAGTACGAAAGCTTTTTCAGTTGAAAAACATGTGAAAGGCGTACAATGCAACCGACTGAGTCAGCGTGCTGCATGAAAGAAACAGGAATGAAAGACAGAAGCCACAGCGCAGAAACGACGGGCTGCTGGACTTGCGCAGTTAACAGCGGGCAGGTTTCCAACGACGGTGACGACCGCCAAGGTGAAACGACTTACTGCGTCTTGTACTGGAGCAACGGGAAGGGGCCGTCGTCGCTAGTCTGCTAAGGTTGGAGGACACTGGGCGACGGCAACAACTGACGCTCTATACCCCTTGCACATTCCACAGTGAAGACTTGTTCCGCTCGTCTCGCAGTTTCTAAGGGTCTACAAAGTGTTTGATCAACTGATATTTTCAAAACATTTACATTAAAAAATGTGGAGGGTGTCACCCTATCCCCATCGCATGTCTTCGGTCACACGACAGTCTCAAGTCTCTTTGTCTTGAACGTCTAGCGTCTATCTGTATCTCGCGTCGGGTCTCGCGTCGGTCTGCGTCTGGTCTCATGAGTCATGTCATCCGATCGTCATGTGTTTGTGTATGTCTCTTCCTAGACTCTTGGTCTTGTCTGTTTTTGTCTATTACTACTCGTGGGACACTGTATTGGCTCTTGTCTGTCGAACTGATGGATGGAGGAGCGGTGTTCAACTGTTGAAGTGTAGACCTCAAAGGAAATCAATACGAACATCATAGGCTCTATTATATTTAATATTCAATGTAATTTCCGAAATTTCTAGTTTCAAGTTTGCGGTTCGCACAAGTTACAATTTGCAAATTGACTCTGTACGCTTTCGCTATATCTACAAACTCGATCGGAATCACTGCAACTTGATCCCGAAGTTAAACTAAGTCTGTGCTTCTGCGAAACGCCCTGATGGTAACTTTGGTTGAAGATGATAGTGATGACGAGGTTGGCTTTTCGATAAACCCCACGAAACCTGAAAAGGATGATCTTGATCGTTCAACTCCCACTGGCACTGGGACAGGCACTGGACTTACAGTTGAAGAAATGATCTCAAAAGAAGAGGAAGTTATAAAGAAGCAACAGGCCGAGACCTTAAAGAGGTCTGGGCTCCCTTTCTTTAACGAAGACGAGTCTGTTGATGAGCTAATTGAACGACTACGAAGCAAACCTTCCTTCAATCAAAAGTTTCTCCGGGAGCCAGACTTTCTCGAAAGAATCCAAGAGCTAAAGAAGCATCCCGAGAAAATATCCCAGTTCATGTCCGATCCAAGAGTTATGCAAGCCTTTTGCTGTTTACAAGGAATGGGTCTTAACGTTTCAGAGCAAGACCTACAAAAGGCAGAACGGGAGGGTCATATGAGCGACAGACCCGTGATCTCTGCTCAAGAGAAGGACGGCGCTCAGCAGGTGATATCTAGCACGGTTCAATAAAGTGGAAGCTCTGTTTCGCATTGATTATTTTTCAGCATCGTTCACACGAGGCACCGACACAGAATCTAGCGCATCCTGACGAGAGCTGCGTCTATGTGTCCAACGCTGCGAAGAGAAGAAAGCTTATTGTACTGCATTTGGTCTGAGTTTTTCTTGGCTGTTTTCAGTACTCAACAGTTGCGGACGCCAAGGCTGCTGGGAACGCGAGCTTTAAGGTTTGCCACCTTTCGACCCAGTGCCACCTTTCGAACCAGTGCCACCTTTCGAACCAGTTCCACCTTTCGAACCAGTGCCACCTTTCGTGTTTCAGCTCTGTTTTTTGCTGTAGCAACACAACCTGACAGGACCTGGTGTCTGCTTACAGGCTGGAGAGTTGCGAGCCGCGCTCGCGCTGTACGAGCGCGCTCGCGAGCTAGCTGAAGGTGTTGCGCCAAGGTTAGTCGCCAACCTTGAGAAATTTCTTCCTGCTCGCATATATGCATTTGCTCCTTGACGTAGGAATAACGCCCTGCGCTCCTGAAATATGTGACGTGGTAGTTCAGTCCTCGGCCTGCGTGGTTTCTTCCTTCGAGAAAAATTTACCTATCGACGAATGCTGAGCACCAAAGTTCTTCGTCTCGTTGTGTTCAGTGACGAAGTAATCCCTATCATATCCAACATTGCACTGGTCTTCATCAAGCTAACGAGGTATGTCACAGACTCTTTAGATGCCTGCGCCTCAAATTTCTGTTTGTTGCACTCGCTGTACTGGACCTTGCTTGAACATGAGATACCTGCTGAGAGGGTAGGTGAGATCTTAGGGTTCAGGGTTTAGGGTTTAGGTTTTTTTTAGTTAGGAGGACATACAAACCATGTCTCATCCAGATGTGGGGAACACAGATTACATATCTGCCTGATTTAGCCTCCTTTGAAATCTTGTGTGAAGCCCTTACGCGGGCTCCTCATGGTTTTCAGATTTAAAGATGCCGAAGCAGCTTGCACCCAGGCCATCGACGAGGTGCGTTTTTGCTCTTAGTGGTAAAACCGTCGACGACTCGGGTTGAATATAGGTGTAACTGAGCTTTAAGTGGTTGGCAGCCATGTTATTCTCAATACAGCGCAGCAGTACCCGAAGGAGTCGACAGTTGAAACCTTAGTTCTTTCAAAGGTGTCGCCACATGAACCTTACTTGTAAGTACACAGGCGGATCGCCGTAGGGGAGTGCATTTCGAGTGCTTCGGACCAGGAATGTGGTTCCTGCAGGTGCCAAAAGATGATCTGCAACGAATCTCCCTGACAAAAGTATTTTTCCGAAGGTCCCTTGCTCGAGAGCGGCAGAAGCAGCTCACAGTAAGCACGCTGCAACTTGCCGTTCACCACATACTTGTACTTCGTGTCATATTTTTGAAATATACGAGGTAAGGTCTTTTGCACTATGTGTCAGTCGGGTCATCAAGCCGGGAATCAAGCCGGAACTATTGACACGGGCTGCAAGCGAGATCATTTCACACCTGACACGAGTAAGATTAGCTCACACGTCAATACCTCCGGCTTGATTCTCGTGCCAAGACATATGTTTGGGTAACGAGATTAGTGGAGGTGCCTGTGAACTTGCGCATCGTCTTTATGCGAAGGCAGGTGGAGGTGCCGATGGAATCTGACATACTCTCCATGCCAAGTGACTTTTTCGATGCCTGCGGACTTTCGCTTTACCCCCGTGCACAGACAAGTTATGATCTGTGTGGGGTTTTGTGATCTGCAGGAAGCCCTCTCGGATATGGAGCAAGCCGCCACCGCTGCTGCAGAGGTATCTTCGGCTCTACATGCCTCGCTGGCGGGTCAGATCGAGAGAACAGGGCGATTTCACTCATGCTACACTTGCATCTTTTGCTTCCAATTTATGAATATTTCCTCTGTGCTCTGCCCTGTCCATGTGACACACCCGGTGTAGGTGCCTACCTGTCCCCCGTGCGGCGCTCCGTGCAGGATGTGCGGAGAGAGGTGCAGCGCATACAGAATACTGGATCGATGCTTGCACGAAGACAGCCGTACACACAGGTAGCTTCCTGGATGTGTGTAGCTCTCCGGTGGTTGAGTGCGGCGGTGTGTAAGGCGTTTGGAGGGCTTCTGGAAGATTCGGCTGTTCACGTGTTTCTTTTTCCGCAACGATTTTCTTCCAATCGAATTGGTCCTCCTTTTCTTCCAATAATACTGACATTGTGATTTTTCATGGTTGGCATTCTGGAGCTTGCTGTGGACTCTGCACCGACCGCGGGGTGACAGCCTGGCGAGCCTGGGGTGCTTGAGCGGGCCCTTTGTGTTGCTGCTCGCAGGCCGCCGTGAAGAGCCTTCAAATAGAGGTCACACGCCTCCAGAAGGAAGTTGCCAGGTCAGCAGCCTGGTACAAAGATTAAATATGCCTTCTGGGCACGGCAGCATCATAAATTCTTCCGTGTGCGAGTTCTCTTGGTGCTGGCTAATGTGCATGCTGCCTGCTGCACACGGGATGCGCCCGAGATGGGTTGCCATTTACGGTGTCTACTCTTTGCTGTGTTGCCAGCGCGTTGCCCGCAATTTGAGATCCCCAGATGCACGCAGGGGGAGGGGGGGTAAGAAATAGGACTTGGAGGGCTATGCGGCTCTGGGCACGGAGGGTGTACAACCGCCCAGTGAATTCGCGCTTCTGCATACACTGCTGCTCTCAGGCTGAAGGAGTTGGCACTGGTGGAGGCCAAGAACAAGGCGAGCAGTGAGGAGCGCCGCCGTGAGGAGCGTGACCTGGTATGACACGCCCGCCCCTCCGCGGCGCGCCGCCACCTCCTCGCGTCCGCCGTGGTCTCAGCGCGAAGCACAAAGCAGGGGTCTCATGCAGCAAGCGGCCGAGTGTTTCCATCGCACGGTGAGCGCGGCTTCAAGCGGCTGAGTGTTTCCATCGCACGGTGAGCAGCGGCCGAGTGTTTCCATCGCACGGTGAGCGCGGCTTCAAGCGGCTGAGTGTTTCCATCGCACGGTGAGCGCGGCTGCAAGCGGCCGAGTGTTTCCATCGCACGGTGAGCGCGGCTTCACAATTTGCCGGTAGCTGGTGGTCTATCCGCTCTCGCGTGCCAGTGCCGTACAGTGAACCCTCTTTGCCGGTGTCAATACGCTTCGGTGAACGTCAGATGCAAGTGGCCGTGGCAGCTCAGCCGATCTCCTTGGCCTATGCGCCGGGCCGAGCAACTCTTGTCCACCAGGCGGACGTTAATCGCCGCAGATGTGACTCAGCAGTCGACCGGTGTTGCGTGCTGGGCGGGTGTGACTTGCGCGATGAGCTGGGAAGTGCGGCGCGGGGGTCTCAGGGGGCGTCTGCGGGGGGGGTGGCCTCGTGCTGCCACAGGGAGCCCTGCGCTCGAGCGGCCAAGCGCTCCCATCCCAGCCCACCACTGCGAAGCAGGTGCCGGCGCCCTATGCTCCGGGTGAGTCAGGCCTTCGTCGCCATACTTGCAATGCCCTCCCGCGGTCATCGTCGGGGACGGCACTCGATGGGGTTATAGAGGGTCTTGGGTAAGGGGATTACCATGGGGCTTGGCAGGTGTGGTCGCGGAGCAGGATTGGTCGTTTTGGGCGAAGAATCGCCTCAGTGAACTTCTCGTTGGCTCGAAGGAGGTCAAAGGTGCCTTCCCGCAGGCCCCGGCCCATGCCCCGGCCGGCCCGCCGTGCCCCGGCATCACTACCGCACTCCCTCGGCTCCGATGTATGACGGGCTTGGCGCCACCTCGGCGGGGCAGCTTGAGGGAGGCAAAGGGGGTCCACGCCTCGCGGCCAGTATACAACCAGGCATTTGTGTATAAAGGGGGTCCACGCCTCGCGGCCAGTATACAACCAGGCATTTGTGTATAAAGGGGGTCCACGCCTCGCGGCCAGTATACAACCAGGCATTTGTGCATAAAGGGGGTCCACGCCTCGCGGCCAGTATACAACCAGGCATTTTTTGTATAAAGTGAAAACTCTCCGTTACGTGATGAATGCTGATCTAATGCGCGGTGCCAATCCACGTAGTGCTGCATCTGAACCGCAACTGGAAGTTTTAATTTGCTCGATGTCCTGTGTGTGAATGATTTACTGACACGCAACATCCACCTCGTTTCTCACCGGAGGCCGGCTGAGGGCATCCCTGGACGGGGCGCACTTTCTAATGGCGCAGGCGCGGAGCATTGGATGCCGGACGGGGGCGTCATCCGGGTTCATCACCTGGATTTGGTACTACTCCCCTCTCCCCCAGACTTTTGCTGGGCTCGCCAAAATCATCGGTTGCCCCCCCAGAGGATGTCGGATAATCTGCTGACAGTGAAGGTCTCAGGCGTGCCTGTCGAGCTCCGCCGAGGGCCCCACGATCTGGAGACTCGAGGCAAGACAGGGTCGATCTACGGTGCGCAGAGGAGGAGAAGTCCAGTGATCAGATCACAACCGTAGGATCAGATATGACGACACCGACAGAGATCATGTGACCAAAATGTAAGATGACCGAAATGCAAAATGCAGAGTCAGATGACATCGTGCTGATCGAGTGCTGACTTCATCAACTGCGAGGGTCAAAGCTTTGGGAGGTCATACTCTGCGAAATCAGTGTGCAAGCGGCCATGTGATTGGACGGATACCGTTAGACGTGCGGGGTGGTTCTTCAGTTTCTGGACCGAAAACATGATTGTAGTTGTGACACGATCTGCGTATCTTTTCTCATTCTTAGGAGAGCGCGCCTACGTGGCGCCATTCCGACGTGGCGCCACAAAATTTGCGGGATGCTCTCAGGACGTGTGCCAGCGCATAGGTGCCAGGAAGGGCTGTGGGGGCACGGTGGGGTAACTACCAGTGGGGCGAATTGCGGCTGTCGTGGCAGGCGAAGAGTGAGGTGCATGCCTCAGTGAAGCTGAAGAAAGGCAAGCGCGCCTTGTACTACGACCTGGACATCAGCTGCCAGTGGGAGGCTGTGAGCAACACAGCCGACGGGGTAACAAGCTCCGTCCCGCCCTAACCCTCACCCCATTTCGGTCCTCAGTGTTCGCCGGCTTGGGTGCTGCAGCGTGGCATTCCAGGTCTGCGCCAGCGGGGCGCCCTCCTTGCGTTGTGCGACAGTCATGCTCGCTGATCTCCCTTCCTCCGCACTGGAGTGTGGGGCCTTGCCCTGAATAGATGCTCTATCCAGGCAGCGCACCACAGAGAGGCGATTCCATCTCGGCTTGCACACGTGGGACACAGCCAGCAGATGCAATACCTGTAGTATCTATCTGGGCAGATGAGAAGCGGCTCGGTGTGAAAGAGAGTGTGGATGAAGGGTGGGTGGGAAGCGCCGGGTGTGAAAGAGAGAGCGTGGATGAAGGGTGGGTGGGAAGCGCCTCGGTGTGAAAGAGAGCGTGGATGAAGGGTGCGTGGGAAGCGCCTCGGTGTGAAAGAGAGCGTGGATGAAGGGTGGGTGGAAGCGCCCGGTGTGAAAGAGAGTGTGGATGAAGGGTGGGTGGAAGCGCCGGTTTGAAAGAGAGCGGGATGAAGGGTGGGTGGGAGCGCCTCGGTGTGAAAGAGAGCGTGGATGAAGGGTGGATGGGAAGCGGCTCGGTGTGAAAGAGAGCGTGGATGAAGGGTGCGTGGGAAGCGGGTGGACAGACCACGAAGTCATCTCAGAGGAGTAAGCTGGCGGGGATTTTCCGTCTGTATAACGTCAGCCAGGAGACGCAGTATTGCCCGGTGAACACGCCCACGTCCCTCCTACCCCCTCTTACCTTTCTCTCACACAGAGGGTGGAGAGATGCACAGCAGACGCTGCAGGCTGCAGTGCACCCCTCAAAGGGGTAGTGTGGCTGGGCCTCTCCGTGAACCCCTGAGGGCACAGAGCGCTGGAATCGCCTGTCCCAGTGTTTGTGGCACTTTCTACAGTTTTGAATATACTCAGCTTGGGTTTTTACGGTGCACAGATAGTTTTATCGCATACTTGCCATCTACGATATTCATTGCCATCCGTGCAATTTGTAGTCACAGTGTCTGTTGTTGCCTCTGTTGTGCTCTCTGCCATCATCTGCGTTATTTTCCAAATTGTTTAATCCGCTGGCAGGTTGCTGGAGAACATGTGCGACTGAGTCAGAGGTGTCGTGGGCGCCTGCAGGGCGGAAGCCAAAACAGCTCGTACATATATTCCATTGGGTACGATCCTAGGAACACAAGTAATTGGGCGATGGCCGTGAAGGAAGAGGTGCGTGCACCTGTTTCCGTCCAATGGTTGTATTGCATGCTAAGTGGGAGATTAACGAAAGCGCGAGCACGGCCACGTGTCGTGCGCACCATGTCCCATCACACGGGGCGCAGCTGCTGTTGCCCTCCTCTGCGCAAGCTCGCGAGAGCTGTGTGCAGATGTGTAGGTGGGTGGCGCATCACCCTCCAGGATCATCGTTCATGCCAGCCTCCGCTGCTGCAGTGAGTGTTTGTCCTTCAGGGAGGCATGGCGCTACTTCTTCCTCAACCTCCTGAAATCCCAATTTTCTCACGCCGCATGACTGGCTGACAGCCTGCACACCTGCGAGCTTTGTGAGCTTTGTTGCTGCTACCCAGTCCGGAAGTATGGGGATGTCTCTCGAAGCTCTCCGGATTTGGCGTCACTGTTTTGGGGGCGTCTCTCGCAGCTCCCCCGTGTTGGCGTCACTCCTTTGGGGTGATGGCTCCTGTGAACTCCGTTTCGGTGCCTCCCACCACTCATTGTGTGCGTCATGCGATGATGCCGTCACTCTGCTCGGTGGTTGCGCCAGCGGAGATATTTGGTTTGAGGTCAGATGCATGGGGATGGCCGTATGGTGGAAGTAGCTGGCAGGAAGCAGGCGTCTCTGCGGCGCCTCACGGATGTGTGCTTCCTATTGTTGTGCAGCATGTCAGGCTGCCACCTCCTTTCTGTCAGGAGGAGCAGGGCTGTGTTTCAGGGATATGTTTCGGATGTGAGGGCCTTGGCGCTCGCGTGCATCACACCGTTCATTGTGTGACCAAAGACGAACCCAATGGCGCATCCACCCTGGCCCCTTGGAGGGGCAAATCCCCTCTCACCACCATAACACTCCCAAATAAACTGTGCCACTGGCATATGCGGTGGAGCTTCGAAGCTCAATCTGCGAAGGCGGGCACTGGCACTGCATCCAGTCGCGTATAACCCTCGTGATACCCCTCGACTGTGGTGGTCCTCCAGGGCCCTGATTGGTGTGTGCGTAGCAAAACGCACAGACTGAGCTGCCAAAGTTGCTTGAAGGGTCATGCGGAGATGTTCTGGTCATCCAAGAAGTGCAATGGCCTGATTGATACAAAGAAGTGAACCTTCGGTGAAGGAAACGCATTGTATGCTTAATGCGGCGTGTGTAAAACTATGTTCTACAGGCGCAAGAACTTTTCCATGCGGTCAGTGAAAAGGTCGGGAAGCTCATCTTGGAGCTGCAGAGGAAATAGCTGCATGTGTAATGTGTTTGATAATATAGGAAGGAGTGTTTGAAACCACAGCTAAAGACAGATTCAGAACAATAAATGCAACGATGTCTTTGAGTGATGCAGTGTGCAGTTAAAGTTGTCTGACTCTCTAATGTGCTCAAAAGAAAATAAACAAAGACGAGAAAAGAAAAGAAAAGAAAAAGGGAAAATGCAGTGAATGCTCGATGAGAACCTCTCCCTAACAATATGATGGAAATGGTACACCATATAGTGGACCTATAATTGTGCTAGCTGTTGGAAAATTGATTGACATATAGGTCATACAGGGGTGGGAATATTTCCTCGCAATAATTTCTTTTGTCGCTGGCGTGCAGCCATGGTATCGGAGCGCTGCCCTCCCATAATGCATGTGAGGCAGGGTTTACATGGACCGATCTCATGCATGTAGATCCAATCTTATATTCCTCTGATGGTAAGCGGGATTACGGTGTGATATATGCATGTGCCTATCACCTCTTCCGCCAGCTAGGTAATCGAGCTTAAGCGCATACTTCCTTTCCGCATTCGGCGTTTTGCATTACCATATGTCAATTTCCATGTAAAGTAGCTGCGACACTTTCCGAGCTTTGGTTTCCGTTGCACATGTGGCACATACAATATGGAATAATGGTATCTACTTGACCAGGCTAGGGAGTGCGCCGCAAGGCCGTCATTTCGGGTGTGCGTATGTGTGTGCATGAAACATATCCCTGACCCTGGCACCGGCCACCAAATATCAGTGGTGTCCATTTTTTGGATCTATATGTGATGCTACCATGTGTCAAATAAATCATATAGTGGTTCTAGGCCTGGTCGATCTAAATATCTCCATCAGGCTTCTGTAAACGCAAAAAATATTTTGCGAGGGATGGTAAGGGTGGAACATAATTGCATCCAACTACTATGTCCAAGCAATAGTGTTGGCGACTTCCAATTCTCAGAGGCAGTACCGATGTACGCGAGCCGTGAAGGCAGACTGGCCTACTGTATGTCGCGAACTTATGCACGAAGCGTCCACACAAAGCACAACCCTCTAGCCCTACTACTAGACAGTCTTACTTATTGTCAGTGCCTCCACAACACTAGCTCAGCTTTGCATATGTTTCCTTATATGACTGCACAGTTAGCTTGCTACTGTAACTATACAAAATCTCAAAATTTTTGATATCTCTTTATCTTTTCTCACAACTTATGCAAGCTCTTTTTCTCAACATGAAAAAGACTGTTAATTACAGTTGTGACGCAGTCGCACAAGGACAAGTCCACAAATGTATATCTTTACAAGCAGAAGAATACTGTATCTTACGAATTATCTCATAACACTGCTGTTTTCGCGGTCTTAAGCGAGTCCTGGCTATTTTCGGAATCACTGTTACGAAGGCAAAACAAAAATGAGCGTCTGGCTCACCCTGCTACGCCGCCCTACATATTCTCGCTATCTCCAAACAAGTGTAACACCCATCCGTATTTCCGTATCTCGTCACTGTCATAACTCCTCGCGCGTATCGTACTGCGCGTGTCATACGTTCGTCACAGAGACTGCTACAGCAAGTGTCACAACCCGGCTGAGGTACACGATAAGCCGTGGTTTGTGACAGCTGTCGCGAACTTATGCACGAAGCGTCCACACAAAGCACAACCCTCTAGCCCTACTACTAGACAGTCTTACTTATTGTCAGTGCCTCCACAACACTAGCTCAGCTTTGCATATGTTTCCTTATATGACTGCACAGTTAGCTTGCTACTGTAACTATACAAAATCTCAAAATTTTTGATATCTCTTTATCTTTTCTCACAACTTATGCAAGCTCTTTTTCTCAACATGAAAAAGACTGTTAATTACAGTTCTGACGCAGTCGCACAAGGACAAGTCCACAAATGTATATCTTTATAAGCAGAAGAATACTGTATCTTACAAATTATCTCATAACACTGCTGTTTTCGCGGTCTTAAGCGAGTCCTGGCTATTTTCGGAATCACTGTTACGAAGGCAAAACAAAAATGAGCGTCTGGCTCACCCTGCTACGCCGCCCTACATATTCTCGCTATCTCCAAACAAGTGTAACACCCATCCGTATTTCCGTATCTCGTCACTGTCATAACTCCTCGCGCGTATCGTACTGCGCGTGTCATACGTTCGTCACAGACTGCTACAGCAAGTGTCACAACCCGGCTGAGGTACACGATAAGCCGTGGTTTGTGACAGCTGTCGCGAACTTATGCACGAAGCGTCCACACAAAGCACACTTCTCTAGCCCTACTACTAGACAGTCTTACTTATTGTCAGCGCCTCCACAACACTAGCTCGGCTTTGCATATGTTTCCTTATATGACTGCACAGTTAGCTTGCTACTGTAACTATACAAAATCTCAAAATTTTTGATATCTCTTTATCTTTTCTCACAACTTATGCAAGCTCTTTTTCTCAACATCCCCCATCTGTAGCTGCCACTGACAGCACAGACATTAGACAAGAGCTTGCTCAGCATCTTCTGTCGTAACGCCATCCATTGCGAACTTGCCCATGCTGAAGGTAAACATACCCACTCCAGAAGCTTCTCCTCCTCGCAACATCCTGGCTCTTGTCAAAGGGTTGCGAAACACCATGACCCACATGCATCTTCTGCCAATAGGTCCATGCTCCAAATGCCCAATCACATGTAAGCGTCCAGCGTGACACAGCTTACGAAAGTATTGTGCCCTGCTTTCTGTCATATCTGTCATGTAGTGCGATGGCACATGAATACAAGCCACCACACGGCTGGCCAGTACTGCCAATGGCAACGCAATATCCAGCACCGCGAACCAGGGTGAAGTCACCACCGCGTCACACACCCCATACTTCTCCTTCCAGGCTCGATAATTGCCCGGTTGTAAAGCATTCAGGGCTTCGTGCCACTTCAACTGCGGATTCCAATCATTGTTCATAACCTTCAGGTGAGGCCATTCCAGCGACATAACCTTGCTAATGACACCTGTGCCAGCCCAAGGATCCCATACCTGTGTAATCTTCTCCCAAGTCACCTCGTGCGCCAAACGTCTGACCTCCTGAGGAACTGTCATCACCAACTCTAAGCCCCAATCCAGTTGACTGGCAATCTTCACCTGAGCTCTGCTCAATTGCGTCACATCTCCTCTCTTCTGCACTTCCTCGGGGCTCATGGCCTGCACCGTGGACGTCTTGCGGAGACCAGGGCTCTTCATGAATAGGATTAGTAATCATGATTTTTGATTTGATTAGGCCTTATTTCCTATTAGTCAAGCCATGATTTGGACCCCTACCGTACTAATCAAGTCATGATTTGGACCCTTTCCTATGAATCAAGTCATGATTTCGTCGCGAGCCTATAAATCATGACTTGATTCGAAACGTGATTACTATGCACGATTTTCCCGCGCCACCCGACCGATCTCGCCCGACGGACTGACGCAGTTCCAGTTCTAGCCATCTATTCGTTGCGTCAGGTCTGTTCGACAGCCCACAATTTTCACTCCCCCGCAAAGCCGTTTTTCAGCTTCCGGCAACACTACTGGTTCGTTCATTCAGCAGACATCGTACCGACAATATGGGCCGACGGAAGAAAGAGCTCTCATCGAAGCAGCAAACACTTGCCGTCCAACAGTTTCCGGTGTTGAAGAAACCCGTAGATCAAGATCAGATGATAAATATTCCGGAGATGAGAAATACTCCGGAGTCACGCGTCACGCGAATGTGATAGTGGAGATGAGAAATATTCCGGAGATGAGAAGCCTCCCACGTGCTTGCGCACGGCCTACAGTATCGCGGGAAATGAATGCAATGTGAATTGAACTTAAAACGTTCACCGCATATTGAGTGTAAATTGCCCCTCGGATTTTAATTGATTGATTGATTGATTGATTGATTGATTGATTGATTGTAATCGAAAATTCGAAATATGGGTACTAATCACACTAGTAATCATGATTTTTGATTTGATTAGGCCTTATTTCCCAAAAGTCAAGTCATGATTTGGACCAACCCCGTACTAATCAAGTCACGAGTTGGACGATCGCGGTACTAGTCAAGTCATGATTCGGACCTTCGCCGTACTAATCAAATTATGATTTAAGCATTTTAAAACTAATCAAATCTAATCAAAGTATTCATGAAGAGCCCTGGCGGAGACTTCTCGCGCGAGTGTGCTGCTCTGCACACTTCCTGCTCAAGATGGTACGATGGCCCTCATGCCAGAATCCTGGCATCACTTCTGTGATTACTCTGCCGAGCTCCTCCTGGTTTCCCCAGGCCACTCTGTCAGGAAGATCCCCCATGCTCCCTTCTTTTCTGAGCATCTGCCGCGAGGTCAGCGCCTGCCATGGGTCTTCACGTCCCGGCCTCACTGCACGATGCGGACCCACGTCTGCAGGCAACAATACCACATCTGATCCCAGCTTCTCTCTCAGCTGCAGCTCCATGGCCGCCATCTTGTCGACGATTGACGCGCTCACCTCGGCGGCAGCTGCCACCACGGTCCCACCTAAGCACTTGGGACATTGCCAATCCCCTTCAGGTACTCCATCCAGCGCTGGATTCAGACACCACGTGTGATAACCACGGTTACAGGTGTCACACAGCAACATGGCTGCCTCCCCATCTGTCCGCATGCACGCCTCACACGCGAGATGCTTGCTGGGAATGGCTGCACTGCAGTCGTACTGGTCTTTCACTTGTAGGTGACATGGTGCAATATTTTGCACTGTGCTCTTCTCCCGCAGCTTCGTGCTGTCCTCCAACACTACCACTCCATCTCTTTGCACCTTGACTATCTTCAGGATGGCTGGCTTGGTGGCTACCTCCATGCCAGAGCGCGGTTGTTGTCGTATATATACGAAATCGCCTGCCTTGAACTGGTGCGGCTTCGGCTCGTAACTGCCACTCCTCCTGTGCTCGTACCGTAAAGTTTCGCGGTGCTGAGCGATCTCCAGCAGGGAAGATATCTTCCGTTGAGCTGGTACGGCCCCAAATGAAAGTTTCCTTCGGCCCGCCTTCGGTCCGCCCGGTCCAAACTACAAAATGCCCGCCGCAGGCGCGAAAATTTTAATCTTAAGTATGGGAAAATGCAAAAATCGTAAAATTTTCATCAAAATTTTAGAAGTTTGCGCCAAATTGGTTCGGCCCCAAAGCAATTTCTCTTTCGGCCCCTCTTCGGCCCGGGCCTCATTTTGGCGACTCAGTTCGGCCCGGGGCCGGCCAATCGGGGTAAGATATCTTCCCTGATCTCCAGGTTGCACCCTGCATGTACCATGAGCCTCTTCACGATGGCGGCTCGCTGTAACAGATCATCAGCCAGTGTCTTCTCCTCCTGCTTCCCAAAGTCCAACTCGGGTCGAGCACGAAGATCCGGTGGCACCGTGGCTTCCTGAGCGAACAGCAAGGTGAATGGCGCCACTCCAGTGGACTGCTGCCTAGCTGCGTTGTAGCTGAGTACGAGTGACCAGAGCATCTCATCCCACTCGAAGTCCAGGCCCTTGTCGAGGGCCATCTTCTTGAAGCAAAACTTGAGGGTGCGTACCACCCGTTCAGTTAAGCCATTGCTCTCTGGGGAACTCGGTGAAGTCACTCTTCGGTCAATGAGACACTGCTTGCATAGAGCAGAGAACTCACCTTCAAACTCTGAGCCCCCATCCACCAAACATTCTGCAGGCGCCCCAAACACGGATAGGACATGATAGCGAAATGCGCTGGCGATGGTGGCGGCCTCCTTATCGGGGATTGGAACACACACGACGAATCGCGTATAGTGCTCAATCATGACCAAGACGCGTTGGTTCCCAGCCTTCGTGATGCGTTTCGTAGGCCAAGCTAAATCCAGGGACCAGCGGTACATGAAGGACTTGATTTCCAGCGGCGTGAAATTCGCCTCCTCCCGTGCATAGTGCGTCTTCACCCTCTGGCAAGTCTGGCACTGAGTGACCACTGCTTGCACATCCTGTTTCATGCCTGCCCAGTAATGGCGTTGCCACAACAGGTTCAATGTCCGCCTGATGCCCCAATGGCCAGTCCTCTCATGGTACTCACGCACCAACTGAATCCTGTCACAGGGCTTGGGCACCAGCAGCTCCTTACCACTGACAGTGACCATGTATAACTCGCCCATGAGCTCGTCCCAACGGTGGCGCGCTGCTCTCTTCCTTACCCTGTGATACTCCTCCTTGGGCACCTCCACTCTTCCTCCTGTCTTGACCCACGCGAGGCATAGCTCGTCCTCGTGTACATCGGGGTATCTTTCTCGGAGTGACTCCTGGTTGGTTACGCTGGCTAGCATGGCAACCATTCTCGTAGTGTCAGGCAGCTTAGGCAGCCTCATCTCTTTCTCCTTTGTCACTGGTGCCCACTCTGGGGCTGAGCTCGTCTCTGCTGGCTTGCCTCCAGGTCTTGAAAAGGCCTGCCGGTGACGTGCCTCGTAGCCCGCGAGCTTCATGGAGGCCATCTTCCACTGTCTGCGGCGTGGAACAGCGTCGGCGGTGCCCAGCCCCTGCGTACCTTTCTGTCCTTGGCTGCACATGCGTTGCAGACGTTCTTCCCAGTCCTGATGGCTGAGGCGTCGCGCGACTTGCTGGGTGTAGCCGCTGGAACTGGTGATCCACTCTGCTAGTTGTGCTCGCGCCGGCTCAGCCGTGCCCTCGGAGGTAGCAGCCACCTTGGTGGATTTCGCGATAGGGATGGCAACTAGCGTGCCATGTTCCTCCTCCTCACTCTCCTCACTCTTCGGCAGTTTGGTCGTGCTGACCTCGGCAATCGCATACAATAGCTCCATTGCTCTTCGGTCCATAGCAAGGCCAAGCACTCCTGCCAATTCTTCGTCTTTCATGCCATGTGCCGCGCGCAGCTCACCTGCGCTGTACCCCATGGCAACTGCCTTCTCGTCCAGGTTAACCTCTCTGGTCTCCCCCACTTCATCATCATCTCCCTTCCTCACCACTGTGCCTGCGCGAGGCGCGCGAAAAGCACGAGAGTTTTGCGTCGCCAAGATGGTTGGCAATACTCTCATGGGCTCCCCTACAACGTTGGCGGTGTAGTGAGGCTTCCTGTCTCCTGTGACGACCCTGCGCGGCTTCCAGCCTCGCTGCAGAATATCGCGCACGTATCTGTCTGGTGGTCTGTCCACCCGCTCCATCACCAGATTGAACTGCTGATTTTGGAACAGATTGCTCCAATATGCTCGTAGACGATGCGCGTATGATCCCGCGCGCGCCGCGTCAAAGGACACCGGCTGGCCCACCACGCTGTTGATGATGGGAAACACCTCCTTCCTGATCTTCGAGTTCTCCCTGTGTGACAGCGGAGAAACGTTTTCTAGCACATATGCTGGCGGTCTCTGAGGCTGCAGCTGTTGCAGCGTGGAGAGGACTCGCACTGCCTGGTAGAACAGTCTGCTGTGCCTGCCCTCCAGACCAGCCAGCTTACCAGCTGGTGACAGGTCCTGGCATGGATATCCACACACCATGACCCACTGTTCTCCACTCAATGCCCCTGCATGTACAAGGTCAATGAGGCAGGTGTTTTCGATGTTGCTGGGTAGTTGCTCCAAGTGGGCTGCCTCGGCACGGAACAAGTCAGGATGACGGCGGCTGAGCGCCATGCACCTGGCCCTGGCTACCGTCTGGCTGGACTTCGAGATGTCCTGGTAGAGGTACTTGTTAACCTTAACTCCGCAGCGCAAGAGCATCTCTAGTCCAGCACACAGGCCCCCACACGGCTCATAGCAGACCACGCCCTCTTCTCTGGCTTCCCGGAAGAAGCTCTTGTCAATCACTCTCGTGTCGATCTTCTTCGGCACTTTGAGCTTACCACCCTCCATGGTCTCGTCGCCGTATATCGCCGGTGAGCCTCCGGAATGCATACCCCTGATCGGCCGGACCTGGCTGAGGGCATCCCAGGCGACTCGAGTCAACCTGCCCGAGCACCTGGCCACTTCCGGGTGGTCAGTGTCAAACATGACCCCCTTGTTACACTCCAGCTCTTCTTGGTAGTGCACATCAAACAGTCGATGGACTGCGCTGGTCCCCAGCTGCTCCCTGACCATGTTCTCGCAGTAGTTGGCCACCTGGGCTTCTGGGCTTACTTCGGGACCAAGTGGTGGCTCCCTGGTCACTTCCAAGCAAATGATGTCTGTGAAACAGCGCGTTGGCCTCTCGGCACACCCCGCTTCCCTGGCTCGGTCCCCTTCACGATCCAAACGGGCACCAGTCTCGTCTGCGGTGCTGGGCAGTGGGTACCTGGATGGCACATCCGCGTCCTCATTCTTCGGACCTGGTCGGTACTGGACCGTGAACTCAAACTCCTGGAGGCTGATGGCCCAGCGTAGGTGTTGACCTTGTAGGTCCCCCTTCTCCATGAGTGTTGTGAGCGGCGAATGGTCGGTGATCAGCGTGAAGTGGATCCCGTGCAGGTACTGTCGTAGTGTGCGGATGGCCCACACCACTGCCAGCATCTCACCCTGGAAGCTCGCGTACTGTCTCTCGGTCTTCGACAGCGAGCGGCTGATGACCACACAGATGTGCTCTACGCCATTCTCGTCCTTCTGCCCCAGCACTGCGCCAATGCCATGGTTGCTCCAGTCTGTGTAGAGGAAGATGGGCTTGCTGTAATCAATGGGCTTCAAACATCTCCCCGAACATAGGGCGTCCTTCAATGCTTGCAATGCCTGGTCCTGATCCTTCCCCCAAGCTTCCTTGACATCCAACACTTCCTTTCTGAGCAAGTCGTTCAATGGTCGTGCCATCTCTGAGTAGTTGGGTCCCATGGGTTCCCCCACCAGACCTTTGTAATAGTTCATGAGTCCAAGGATGGAGCGTACTCCAGTTTTATCCTCGGGCTTGGGCAGCTCTTGGATGGCCTTGCACTTGATGTCCTGCGCGCCAATGGTGTTATAGCCGATGCGGTAGCCCAAGAAGTCCACCGTGGCTGACCCGAAGGTCGACTTGCCCGAATGCAGACGTATCCCCGCATCCCCCAAAGTGCGAAGCACGGCTTCCACATCCTTGATGTGCTGCTCAGCGGTGTCTGAGTATATGCACACGTCATCGACGTACGCCACCGTGCAGTGTTGCAGGTGGCGTAGCTCGTAGTCCATGATCCTGATGAAGGCTGCGGTCGCTCCCGCTGCTCCAAACGGCATGGATGTGTAGCGATAAAGCTGGTTGCCCCACCAGAACGCTGTCTTGTCCCTGTCCTCCTCAGTGGTCATGGGAATCTGGTGGAACGCCTTGGTCGCGTCCAGGGTAGTCTTGAACTTGGCTTTGGCCACGCGCTGGTAGAGCTCTTCTGGACGATGTGGTAACGTGTTATCCTTCAGCGACAACCGGTTCGTATTCCGGAGGTCGACGCAGAATCTCGTCGAGGTCCACTGTCCAGTGTCGTGATCCTTCTTCCCCGCGACCACCACGTTGCTGGCGTGTCTGCAGTGCTGCGAAGCCGGCTCGATGAAGCCATATTCCAGCAGTTCCTTGCAGTGCAGATCGATGATCTCCTGCTCTCCCGGGCTGTATTTCCTCGGTCGTTGGTAAGCTACCTTAGTCTCGTCCTTGAAAGGGATGGCAAAGGTCGCATGTGCCGCGCCCCCATGGTAGCCTTTGATGTCCTGCGGCTTGTTGGCGAAGCAGTAGCTGCACCTCCTTACCACGTCGCGCATCTCCTCCCAATTCTCCTCGGTGAACTCGGGATGCCCTCCGAAGGTGGCATTGAGCTCAGTGTCCAGCCACGCGGCCTCGTCCTTGGTGACCCTGGTCGTGCCCCCTGGCTGTAACGTGTCCAGCACCGTGTGCGGAAGCACCTCGTCTCGCTCCGCCACCATAGCCTCCCATCCGGTGTCCCATTGGCGCGAAGACCTCTGGTCTTCCCAGGCGGTCCTGATAGATCTGGTCGGCGAGCCCGAGCACGATCCCATCGCCAGCACGCCCTGAAACTCCCCAGGGGCCACAGCGGCCACCCAAGCAGCCACCGCTAGTAGCAGCAAAAGTTTTAAAATTCTGCTGGTACCCACTGGTTTAACTGGAGGGTGAAGGGTCAGTATGCAAGTCAACATCCTCCACCCCCCTTGCATACGGCCCAGGCCTCCTCCCGCAGACACGTAGACCACCAGCGCCAAGACTGATATCACATAGACACAGTGCGCCACTTGGTAGCAAGCGGCTGTGAACTGCAGGCGCTGCAGTCGGGCGGCAAAGCGCGGCTTCTGCATGCGCCGAGGAACAGCGGCCAGCGTAGCCGGCCCTGCGGCCAAGATCCGCTGGGCGACCGCCAGCGCGCGACCTATCTGAGTCTCCAGCGTGGCGAACGTGCCACCATTGTAAATCAAGCCGGAGCATGGCAACCCATGGTGGACAATGTGGGCGCCAACTGTCAAGACGCACCCCAGAGTGCCGACCATGTGCGTGAAGTGCATGGCGAGCATGGCGAGACAGAACCGTAGCAATGGCACGTACCACAGCCCACGCCGGGCGTGGTGGAGCCCAGCTACCTCAAGGCCACCCTTGGTCAACAGCAGTAGGTGCCTGGCCAGCTCCAACAGCACTCGCAGAGGCGCCTGTTGATGTGCCCATGGTTCGAGTGGTGCTGCGCGCATGGCCCACAATGCGCGTGCCATGGCTCTGCGGGGCACTTCAGCGTGGAATGCCCAGCAGGAGACGACCTCACCAAGAAATCTGAATACCTCCATAGCCATCCATACTGCCATTACTTGTCCACTACCCGGTGGTACATGGGGATGTACCCAAGAGGGTCTGGGTACATAGGGATGTACCCAAGCTAAATCGACGGTATGGGGGCATAAATTTAACGGTTTGTCGTTACGAATCATCAATATAGCTAGCCAACATCATCATGAACACGGGAATATGCCGTCACAAGCATCCTGGTAGGATATATATCATGTCAGGTGCATTCAAACCCATGCAAATCGCAACTTGGCTCCCAAAAACATTTTTCTAATTGTTTTTTTACCACGGTTTGTTGCGACTCGCCTTTTTCACAGTCTCGCATATCTTAGGGGGGGGGATTCTTCACAAAGTGGAATACTTTTTAAGGTTTGTTACACCACAATATCTTAATTAATTTATTTTCGTCATGTTCGGCGTACCCTAGATCCCCAAGCTTAACTGCTTACTTGCCGCACGGCACGAGGTACCTTATCGGGTATGGGGACGAGTCGACGCGAGCGGTTGAAGGTGACCTGTGATATCGATTATTATGACCAAAAATATTTGTCAGCTCATTCTTTGGCAATCGTATTTGCGATAGCATGCATTGCACCGATAAATATGCCTTCGTTCAATAGATCGATGGGTGGGAGTCATCACGCATGTCCGCGCGCATTTTTTCGAGGCGAAATCTAAAATTTGACATTGTTTTATGATGAGAAGTCTTGATGATGAAGTATGATAACTTGTGAGGTATGGGACCGACCCATGATAAAATAAGTGCTTTGAAGGGTCTATGTTAATGCCCTAATGAAACATCGACCAAATATGCAATGTTCATGTGCATAACCATGCATGCAAATCGATGTACCCAAGCGATGTACCCAAGAATTTAGAACTTGAGAATTTCGTATTTTCTGGAAAATCACCTAGGCAACCGCCCCCCAAAACCCATGTCTATGACACGAATACCGCCAATCATATGGTTCATACCCAAGATTGGTGTGTTATTGACAACCTATATCGGCCATATGGACACTTGAAATGTTTCGAGCTCGCCATGGCGTGCGGAACAAAGAGTGGCTTGGGTACATCGTGATGTACCCAAGACCGGGTAGTGGCCATACTGCAAAGTGAGGCAGCTGCGGCCAATGCAAGCGCACGAACACCCCCACGAGCAGGAAGCACACCTGAGTGCGCTTCGCCCGCCTATCATTGGCGGGCTGCGTGCCCGGCTTTCCGCCGGGGCTGCTTCTCAGTGACGGGCGCGCCGGGCTGCAGCCGGCCCGGTGCCCCCTTGAAAAGGCCCCAGTGCGCTCTCCCTTCTCCTCTCCTCCCAGATTTCATCATAACTTTGGCGTCTCTGGGGAGCACGCGACGCGCCAATGCCGGCATGTCGACCGCGAGCCGTGTCCTGACGATGAGCGCCTTCCCTGGGGCTCGGAGATCTCCTCCTGCGCTGACCAGCTCGTGGTGAACGCTGCTGTACGGCATTCTCAGTTGTACTCTGTGGGCGCGCTGCAGGATGGCCTGAAGGTCGAGTGTCGACATGCGCAACGAAGCCACTGGAACGCTCCGGGCTGCTGGGTGCTGTAGAGCTCGGGGTTGATGGCACGTACGAAACGGAGTCCTGCTCTTGTGCAGCTGGAGGCACGGCTTCAGTCTGCTGCGTGCAGACGGAATGTGCCGGGGATCTCAGAATGTCGTTGATTGACTGGTGCTCAGGTCTCTGTGCCATGTTGCACTCCAAGCCCCTGGTCGATATCCCGCCGAGAACTCGGCCAGAGTAGGGTGCCGGCGTGGGCGTGGCTCGCGCGCCATCACGACCATCAAGCCCCGGGCAGTCTGGCCCAAGCGTGCTCATCCTCGCAGTTGCGCGGGCGGCACGAGGTCGTTCTTCATATTCTCTGATGATATCCTGACGTGCCCGTATCGATTCCGAGAGAGCCGCCATGGTGAGGTGGTTTGCTGCGACCTCGGCCTGCCCTTGTGCCAAACTGGCAGACAGTCCAACAAGTCTTTCACTGATGACCTCCACGCTGTCTTCATCCTCTGTCTGCGGCGATGGTGTTCTGGTGCGACCCGTGTGAGTGCTCACACCCTCAACAGCCGCGAGGTCGGAAGAGTATCCTGAGATGCTGCCATCTCCCTCCTCACTTCCTGCATCCTCTCCCTCGATTGGGTCCAGGCATCTCATGAAGTCGTTTCGAAGACGCACCTGCACCTCTGCCCGACGTGCCTCAGCTAGCAACGCCGGGCCCACCGAGGATGTGAACGCAGACAATGGTTCTCGGTGCATCACTGCCACCTTGTTCCAGGTCTCCCAGCTACAGCAGTCGAACTTGCGCGTTCCTGAGGAGAGGTACTCCAAGGTGAACGCCATGTTGCTGGGTCCCCGCTCACGGTAGTAGCGATTGTCCTCGAAGAGGTAATATACGGCCTTGGACCGGGCGTTGGCACGGGTCTTGAAAACCCGTAGGGTGCCCTGCCGCGGGCCATCGCTCAAATGGCCTCTGGCGATCTCCAAGAGCTGAGTGCGATCAACCAGATGCTCCATATGTTTCTGTAGGGTGCCGAGGAGTCCTCCCGTGCAGCCTTTCGACTGCCCACCCAGAGGCAGAAACTCTCCCCTTTGTCCCACTCCTGCGGAGGAGGAGTACTGGTGCAGGGTCTGGCTGCTGAGTCGCTGCGTGTGCACCCCCTTTCCTCGCTGCGCGAAGGGCTTCCCAAGTTGGAACTCGATCTCGCCCATGAAACAACGGTACTGGATGAGGAAGACCGTCTGTCCATGCAGCGCCGTGAACTCTGAGATCCCTCCCAGATCCAGCCAGTTGGCTTCCCCAGCTGTGTTCTCGCTGCGAGTGGGCGACTCTGGCTCGTAGGTGCCCTGGAACACTGCAGCATGGTACTCTAACCTGGCAGGGTCGAAGACGCCGTTGGGCCAGGTTTGATGCCGTAAACGAAGCGTGGCTGAGGATGGTGGCGGTGCGGAGCCAGATGGCCCTGCCTCATCCCCCCTGACTGTCCTCGACGTCCTGAGAGTCTTGGACGTGCGCACTGGAGGGTTCCTTCTGGCCCCATAAGTGTCCAGCGCGTCATGTGCTTGCTCCTCTGTCTTGCATGCACCGAGCATCACTCTCGTGTTGTCCCCCAGGTGTAGGTACTCCACGGCGGCGGCGTTCGTGCTGAACACCTCGCCACTGCCTCCTTCCCCATCTGTCACCGGGTAGAACTTCCCCACTTTGTCCGCTGCGTCTGACAGCGTGAGCTGCGGGACCACCTTCGCATTCTCGTCCTCCACACCAGCCACCTCCATGTCGTACCTCACCTTCAGACGAGCTCGAAGGTCAGCGATGTCCACTCGCTGTACGTACTTTAGATGCTGGTACTGCCAGCGCTGGTCCTTCTCATAGTAAAAAGGCAGCTGGAACTCGCCAGTCATCTTACCCATGGGGGTCATGTTGGCGGCGCCTTCCATGGTGTGACGTACCATGCGCTCCATGAGATCCCATTGGGCGCGAGTGTGCTCGCTGAGTACGCAGAACTGGCGCGCCACCTTGTCCCACATGAGCTTGCCCGTCACGACCCCTGGGTACGTCTGATGGGTGTTGAGGATCTCCTGAACACTCGCCATCGTGTACCTTCCAGCCTCTCGATGGGCACCACAGTCAGGGAGTGGGACCTGGTCGTTGTCCTTCCTGCCGCTCGCCCTTGTGGTCCAGGTCTCTGAGGGTATCTTCGTCTCCTTGTCAACCTTCTGGTCCACCAACGTAAAGTCGGGCCACAGTAGCTCCGTCTCCAGGATGGTCTTGTATTCTCCACAACGCGAGAACTTGACCCGCACAAATCCTGCGTCCACACCACCTCCATCGCCCTCTTCGCAGAGTGTGCACAGACGAGCATAGCCCGTGCGGTCGATGTACAAGCGTTGCTGAGACCATCTGCTCTCCTTGTCTTGGTAGTCCCACGGGTTCACTGCCATGCCCACCCATGGCTGTACGCTGGCCAGCTTGAAGTCAGCTTCGCTCGCGGCCTCTTGCTCCAGCGTGAGGTCTGGATAGCGAGGGTCTGACTGAGTCGTAGCCAGGCTGGCTGGCGTGTCGGACCCCCTCGCATCTGGCTCTTCAGCACTGGACCACTCACCTCTGGTCGCCACATTGGCTTCCCGCTGGCTGCGTGATGATGCTTGTAGCATGCCCAACATCTGGTCTGTCAAGGACGTACCAGGCGCCGGAGGTTCGTACGTTGAGCTCTCGGTGTGTGAGCTGACTCGCCCAGTGAGCTCGCCTTGTATCATTGAGCTGGGTCTCAAGAAGCCCGCCTCCACCATGGACTGGCAGCGCGCCTCGAGCCTCTCCTTCTCCTCCGAGTTGAACCTTCTCAGCCTCATCTCCTCTAGCCATGACGCCAGGCTGCCATTAGCTCGGGGTGGTTTCGCGAGAATGCACAAGGTGCAGGCGCACACCTCTCCCCTGCGAGGGCCAGACGGTCTTCTCCCCTTGCGCCCAGGGACACCGCTTCACGTGGTGGTAGCTCGCAATCCTCAAAAGCGGGGGCAAGAGTGCGCGCTGCCGTGGCATCGACGTCGAAGATCTCGGTCGCCAGGCACACTCTCGGGTCTTCGTTCCGCTTGCTCCTTGCATCGACGGGCGGCGTCAACTCGATCAATGGCAACGTGACCTTCTCCTTCATGCCCAGTGACACCGCGGCCTCAGAAGTGGCGATGCCTCTGTAGAGGTCGATGGTCAACTTGAGGGCGTTCTTCAGGGGTCCCGTGCCCACCAAGAAGTCCCACGTCGTGTCGTTGGTGTAGGTGACGAAGGCGTGGAGCCGATGCAGAGTCATGTACGGCGTGCCCGCGGCGAGAACCACATCCACGTAGCAGTACTTCGTGAATTCCGCAGGGCTGCCATCACATCTAGCCACCCTGGCCCCTGTCTCTGCATCAAAGATGGTCAAGCCCAACCTGTTGGCTGTCCTGATTGGGATAATGTTGCAGTTGGCTCCCGTGTCCAGGAGAAGCGCTTTGTACAACATAAGCAAGCCTCCAGAGGCCATCAGTGCCATCCCTTGTGCCAAAGACTCGTATAGGAGCTTGCATACAGGCTGGACCTGTGCCATGGCAGTGAGCTGTTCCTCTGTAAGACCACTGAGCATCTTCTTCTTCAATAGCTCGTACGCCTTGGCCTCCATGGTCCCCGCGTGCAGCTCGCCCCTCTCGCTGAAGTCTCTCACCCCGTAGCTCTCCTGGACGGTGGCCGCTGCAGCGGTTACATGCACCGTCGTCCTCCCCTTCCTGGGCTGCTCCACCATGTCCTCCGGCATCTCGTCCAGAGGAACCTCTTCTTCGTCACTGTCGTCGCCCGACTCCATGCCCGGGCAATCGTCATCATCGTCACTGTCGTCGCCCGACTCCATGCCCGGGCAGTCGTCATCCTCATCGCTGATGTCCTGGCAGTCTGCTGCTGAGGCTGTCGGCACGGGGAGCTGGTTGTTCTCAGCCAGTTCCACCAAGGTCTCCACACCCCTTGGAGCTGTTATGCGACCTTCTGCTACGAGTCCAGCAGCTAGCTTACGGAAAGCTGCTCCCAGACTCTTGATCACGGAGGCCATGAGCTGCACCTTCCTCTGCATCTCGTCCGCCGCAGGCGCCATGGGCACCTGTGCGTCTGCCTCGTACTCCTCGGGTGTCTTCACTGGGAAGCCCCTCATGCGCTGGGTACTTCCCAGGGCTACTGCTGGAGCCGCCGTGAGTTCAGACTCCGCACTCTTGCACAGCGTCTCGGGGAGTGCCCCCAGACCCAAGGTGTTGAGGGCGCTCGAGAGCTCCTCTTCGCCCATCTCCTCGGCCATAGCTGAGAGTAGCTCGGTTGGAGGGCCAGACGACACTCCTACCCCTGCGCTGCCATGGTGGTGCGCGCGTGCATCGACGGTGTGAGTCTCCCTCTCCGCGACGTGCGCTGCGACTGGTTCCTCGTCGGAGCCCTCATCCTCGGACAGCACCTGCGACTTCACACTGCCCGCACGACTGGCAGTCTTCCTAGCAGCCACCATGCCCTGGTACTCTGCCTTCAACGCCTCGGGATTGCCAGTGGCGCTCTTCTGCTTGTCCTCCGGTGACTGTTTGGCTCTGTACTTGTCTTTCTCGTCGTTGGACAGCTGCTGCCAGTCCGTCACCAGGATGCCCCAGTCAGAGTTCTTGAAGCGGTTCTTCAGATTGTACATGCGCAGGGCGGCGTTCTCCGCGTCCCACCACTTGCTGGAACCAAGCCTGCTCTCGTGGAATCCAGCAGGCATCTTGACGTGTTTATAACCACTCCTGCACTGCTCGGGATCGGACTCATGCCAGCCCCCTCCAAAGCAGCGCAAGCACTTGGGCTTGTCGTTCGTACGCACGCCCTCTGCTGGCGGTGGCGTCTTGTTGTAGGAGGCCTTCTTAGCTCTTTCGGCCACATTCACCTCCTTCTTCATCTTCTTAGAAGGTGGTGTCTCTGCCTTCTTGCTGTTCTCCGGTTCGCCTGACTGCACCACCTCAGAGGACTCAATCTTCTTGATCGAGTTCTTTATGGCCTTGAGGTCAAGGCCATGCTGTCGCGCCTCCCAGGTGGAGTACTGGCAGCCACACCGTCTGGTGATCTCCTGGAGGAAGGTGAGGATCCAAGACTCTGCATCGCCCTTGAGCTTGTCTTGAACCTCGACGATGGCCTCCAGGTCCTTCCAGGTCACCCGATTGGGTGGCGGGAACTGTGCCCTCAGTTGCTCCTTCACCCGCGTCTGGAAGACCTTGATGCGCAGGTTGTCCACGCAGTCCTCGATGAAGGTACGCAGCTCTTCATCGCTCAACACCTTCCCAGTGTTGAGCTGCATTTCCCTGCGTTGGCACATCTTCATGTAGGTCAGCCCATCCTGCCCCACCTCCTGTGGCTTCTGTGTCAACAGATCCACTTTCTCTTGAGTCCCTTTCATCATGAACTTCTTGTCAAGGGCAGCGATGAAGCCCCTGAGCGCGTAGAAGTACTGGGTATCACGGGTGCCATCACGTCCCGTCAAGCCTTTCAGGGAGGTTCCATCAGTCAGATATTCGTCGGAAACCTCCCCTTGGGTGTCTTGGTTCGTCACCGGCCTCGCTATCACCCACGTGGTGCCAGTGTTCATCTCATTGAAAGGGGGCCTAGCGCACGGAATGGTACCCTCGAGTGGGCCATGCTCGCTAGTGTCCTTTAGGACTCGGTCCATGTTGGAGGCCACTACCCCCCCTCTTTCATAGTTCTCGCGCCACCAGCTGAGAGCTTGTGAGTTCTCTCCAGCCAGACACGCAGGGACGATGTCCCACAGATATTCAAAGTCAGGGGGAGTCTCTCTCAGGGTCTTCATCTGTGCTTCGGTGAGAGTGCCAGCCCCGGACCTGAGCCTCCTCCTGACGTTGGCGTTGTGCTGCCGTACGAAATTCTCGCACATGTCGGCGAACTCCCTCAGGAACTTGGGCCGATCTTCTTCCTTGGTGCCCGTGTAGTTGGGCAGCGTACCAAGGTTGACGCGAGCGGAGTCAGTGTACTCCATGTCTTCCTCAAAGATTACTATCGGCTCCTGGGCCTGGGCTTGCAGTTGTGCTGGTGCTTGTGCCTCAGGCTGTACTAGTACTTGGGCCTCAGGCTGGCCACCGGCAGCCCCTTCCTCTCCTTCCAGCTCTGTAAAGTGCTGGCTCACTCGTATCGCTCTCTGGGCACGCCTCTCTGCCCTTTGCTGCTCCTGACGGTCAGTCTTGGATTCCGTTGCTACCTTCCCGGTGGAGAAGAGATACTGGTGTGAAGGCTCTTTTCACTCCACACTTCCCAGCTTACCAGTACGGATGAATCCGTCCCTGGCCTCACCTTTCAGTGCTTTGCTCTAAGTAGCAATCACTGCCAGGATAATCTCGTCCACGACTGGTGAGCAAGGTTCCATCTGTGACCCGGTCTTATATTGGCTCTCCCAGATGTCCAGCAAGGTTGCCTCTGCCCTCAGTGTCTCTGGTCCACGCAGTAAGTCAGCAGAACGCCAGCATGAGTCAAGTGACTACAAAGAATGTTGTCGTGTTGGTGTCCACTGACAGTCCTGTTTCGCTCCACGCCTTCAGGCGTACCAGTACGGATGAATCCGTCCCTGGCCTTACCGTCTGGTGCTTTGCTCCAGCAGGATGTCACTTCCCGAAATAGCCCAGTACACAATTCTCAACGCTGCAATCATGTTTGCAAAATTAGCAACTGGTTCCGCTGTGATCGCTGTCGCTGTACTTTGCAAGACTGGTGAACTTCGAGTGTCGCAACAGCCTGCTTCACTCAACCTCTTCCAAGGCTTACCAGTACGGATAAATCCGTCCCTGGCATCACCATTCAGAGGTCTCGTTCTTCAGGACTGCTGTTGAACTCTCAGCATTACAGACGACATGTCTGTAATAAGGCACATTTTTGTTTTGAAAAAGACTGTTAATTACAGTTCTGACGCAGTCGCACAAGGACAAGTCCACAAATGTATATCTTTACAAGCAGAAGAATGCTGTATCTTACAAATTATATCATAACACTGCTGTTTTCGCGGTCTTAAGCGAGTCCTGGCTATTTTCGGAATCACTGTTACGAAGGCAAAACAAAAATGAGCGTCTGGCTCACCCTGCTACGCCGCCCTACATATTCTCGCTATCTCCAAACAAGTGTAACACCCATCCGTATTTCCGTATCTCGTCACTGTCATAACTCCTCACGCGTATCGTACTGCGCGTGTCATACGTTCGTCACAGAGACTGCTACAGCAAGTGTCACAACCCGGCTGAGGTACACGATAAGCCGTGGTTTGTGACATGTAAGCTCGAAGAGCAACTGCCTTCTCAAGAGCTTTGACCCAATAACGATGACGATGCTAGCGAATTCGGTTTTGAATAACATTCGATCCCATGCCAAGAGTTATTCCGCAGTGCTAGTCGCGATTCCTTGAACAAGACGGTGCCTCTTGATGCCATTTCCAAGGAGCACCTCGTGGCATATGTGCGCAAAGAGGGCTCTGAACAATTGCAAACTATGGTTCAGTTGCAAGGTTTCATTAGTGCATGCTATGCTCATCTACCAGGATATCGGATACAGAGCACATCCCACTAGGAGTTTAATATGGTTGCAAATGTTTCGTGGCATATGAATTTTGTGTACACAAGCAACAGTGTTTATATTGCGTATGGCAGTGACAACAATCTTGTGTGCGATCCTCCGCAAACTCCCGATACTGCTTATGGTATCGGCCAATGTTGCAGTGTGCTGAAATCTTCATGTTGCTCGATGTAGGATCGTAAGACTAATAAACTACAATATGCTTCTCAGCAGGGTTCAGTGTGGAGGCCTCGTCTGTTTGCAATCATAACCAAACTAATGCCCTGACAGGATAAAACCACTTTCTGAGGGCTCAAATTGTTCAACTTGCACGCGCAGCAAGCTGCCAAGCTCCTGTTACGTGCAATAAACGTTAGCATATCCGAGCCGCCTGATGGAGAAAGGATTACTTTCCAGCTTCGAAGTTGATTGAGTTGTCCTGCAGAGCATAGCGGCACATGAGTTCATCTGCGAGCTCCTTTTGCAAAAGTGCATTGCTGAGTAATCCGCTGTAGTTCTTGCTACTGGACAACGGGTGCACCGGCATTTTTAGTGTGGTTCACAGCCTCACGAGGTGAGATCCTACCCGCATGGGCATGGTGCACAATCGTGGAATTTCCCAGCTTTGCCTTCAAGAAATGAGGGAGTCGGCGAAGCAGTAGCAAGCAGCAACCGCGGCAGCACTCAGACAAGAAGCTCCAGTGTATTAAGCTTCTGATTATCTACCAGAATCTTTACTTTACTACTGATCATTATTCACAGAGCTCGTTGGGACCTGGCATCAGGACTCTGCAGCAGACCACACTGCCCGATCCAGAGAACACACGCGCCACCTGTGATTGGACGATGGCAGAAAACATCCAATGCACAATGCATGGTGCTCCCACCCCACACGTACTTCCCTCTTGCTCAGCGGGTGATAAGGGCGTGCTCACCTTGGGGGTCGCGGGTCTAGATCGCGGGGTATCCTGCCCGGACCCTGGGGGGTTGACATCGACTCTTGCGACGTTCGATTTCTCGCCGGGCTTATATAGGTCTGTTGGCTGGACCCGGTGGCGTCGAGTGTACATGACCGCCGCTACGCCTCCTAGCATAATGATGACTAGAATGATTCCTATTGAATATATCCACACCGAGTCATACAGGTTCTCCGGGGACGATGAAGGGCCCTCCACCTGCACAGAGGTTCAAGAATCTAGTCAGCCTCTACCACCACTCACAAGCCCCATCCCCCTCAGGGCACAAACACGCCGTCCAGTTTGCAATGCGCGTGTGTCAGATCATGGAAGGTGCTTGTGCCCCTCAGCTGCGTCCCCTCTTGCATCTTTATTTTTCGTTTTTGTGTCACGGCGGACTGCTGCGGATCGCGAGGCATAGCGAAGGCACGCGTGGCGAGTTCTCAGAAACGCCGCCAAAAATTCCGGAAATAAATCTTTGGAGTGAGGTGCATCGTCCGTTGCATCTTCGCGAAGCAGTTCCCGGAAATTGGAGTGGTGTCCAGCGATCTCGACTCACACGTCAGACAAAACCATGTGCCGTGTCAGTTTTTATAGCCGAACGAAATGGACTGTTCGAGTGTTCATGAAATCGCGCTGATACTTATATCTGGTCGAAGTCGAGGAGAAAAGTTTGAGACGCCTCTAGAGGTGCCTTAAAATTTGCTCCTTGATCTTTCACCTGAAGATCAGCCATCGCCAGCCACGCCACGGCGAGTTTGGTCGTGTCGACGCTACTTTCAGCGAGTGAAGAACAAAGAGGCAAAGTTCGTGCAAGGGCAAATTCCTCGTCCGAAATCGTATCGTTGACGAGGAAAATAAAGAGGCAAGAACTGTATTGCTCCGCAAGTGACGCAAGGCAGCAACCGGTGACCGCTTGTGATACTTTCAGGTCATAGGCTATAATGTACCCCACTCGCCCTCATTTCAGGAGGGCGGGAGAAGCAATATAAAGCACCGACTGCAAACAAAGTCATTGTTTGGAAATCTCGTGCGTCCGATGTGCCCAAAGGCACTCCGTGCGTCCGATGTGCCCGGGCGCTCTATGCCAAAATTTCCCCAACAATGCTCCGATTGCACATGGCACGCCGATAAGGAGGTGCATTGGCAGTATAGTCGCCCGAGTGTGCGGGGAGCGACGCATGCGTGGTGACATAAGTGCCCATGCATGGGGAATGGAAGCACGTTGGGACGGGGTAACATGAGAGAGAAGGGTGACTTACCTCAATGGGTGAAGCGGGGGTCTCAGGCGGTGAGGGGCTCGCGGGGAAAGGGGGTGGCGGGCATAGAGGGGGAAACTTTGGAGATGGAGGCGTGCGCGCGACGTAGGCATTGCAGGCTCCAAAGGAGGGGAAATGATTGAGAATGAGAAGGAGGTGCTGGGGGAATAAAGGGCCGCTGGGAATCTCAGGGGGACTGGGGAGATGGTGATGGAGGCTCACGCGGCGGAGGAGGTGGAAAGGCGACGGTGGTGATGGCAAAAGTGGAACCGGGGGTGGCGATGGCGGAGGTGGCGGAGGGTTCAGTGGATTATGGTAGCCCCATGGCCAGGGGGGCGTTGGCGGAGGAGGTGGTGGCAACGGAGGCGGTGGGCAATGTGGAGGTGAACTTGGAGGTGGTGGGGGGGAGGGCGCGAGAGGAGGGTTTGGAGGAGAGGGAGGCGGTGGCGGAGGTGAAGGAGGGGCGAACACTGCGAGGAGGAGAACAGCACCCGTCAAATTGGGCCAGCATGGCTCCCTGACACACACTTAGAGACGTGAGGGGCGCCCGAGGGCCCAACCGCCACATCAAGCAAATCGCAACAAGAGCCTTTGCTCCGGGTCCAATCACGCATGCCATGCAGCATGCACAAGACTGCGATTAAAATCGCAGTCACGTCGGCATGTGAGAGATTTGCCGCCCCCCTTTAGCCTGATCCGCCCGGTAAGACCTAGCCAGAACCAGCTGGAACACTGCCATACATAACCACACGACACAAGTGTTGGACACCCCAAGCAAGGTTCCTCTCTGACACGCGCGCGTACGCTTAGCGAATGCACTGCACTCCGATTTGAGCGAGTGGCTGCGACCAGCTCCATCGTACACCCCGGCATGTGACCATGCCTAGAGTAGGCCCCCTTCCAACATGATGAATACATGGTCTTCGAAGAAGCTGGGTCGAAATGCCGCGTCGGCGCCGGCCTCCTCACACGTCGGATTGAAACACAAGCTAGCCCGTGACAAGGGCTAGTTTGAGATGCTGCACCTTCTGGCCACGGCACACATCGTTCTTGTGCGCACCTTTCGGCGCCTTGTGTGTGTGTGTGGAGTGCGGCTCTGCCGGGCACTGGCGCGCGGGCGTAACATGCAACCGATTGGAGGTCCCAGATTGCGCGCGGGCGGAACATGCAACCGATTGGAGGGTCCAGATTGCGCGTGGGCGGAACATGCAGCAGATTGGAGGGCCCAGATTGCGCGCGGCGGAACATGCAACCGTTGGAGGCCCAGATTGCGCGCGGCGGAACATGCTACCGATTGGAGGGCCCACACTGCGCACGGGCGGAACATGCAACTGATGGGAGGACCAGATTGCAAACAGACTCTGAGAGGCAAACCTGCCAAGGAACATGGATGACGAGACCAAGCGGGGAGCTATATGCAGGAGCAGAGGCAACGCGGCTGCAACCCTGAAGTCAGGGGGTGACAGGCGATGGCGCCCACCGGTGGTGATGTTGACAGCGCGCAACAGCCCGTTGTCCGCATCCCCGAGGTACAGGAAGTTGGAGTTAACCGAGAGTCCCCAGGGTTTATTAAACCATGCCGCCGTGCCATCACCATCCTTGTGACCCCCTAAGGGGGGTGTGGCCCCTCCCAAGAGGGTCGTTGTGCCTCCTGTATAACACAAGCCCCGCACTCTTCGGCCAGAAGCACTTCCCGGGGCGCGCCGGCCAGATGCCGCGGTGCGATGGCATGCTCCAGGCTTGTCGATCCGAAGGGCGCGGGGCGCGGGGCACAAGGGAAAGGGCCATCGGTCGGTGCGTACGTTGCAAGGCGATCGAAGGGCCAATCATGGTTCATCCGAAGTGCAGGCGGAGCGTGGGTCAGTCTGAATATGACTGAGCCCAAGGCGAAGTAAGGCACAATCTGAAGACAAAGTGAAAGCCAATCAGATTTCACGTATTCTGCCTTTCACTGACCTGAGCTTATGGCTACCCGCCGGATGGCGTCGTTTTCGGAGTCCGTCACATACAAGTCCAGGGTGTCACTGCTGAGTGCCACGTCAACTGCATTGCCAGCACGCCCCCAGACGTATTGTAAATGGATGTGGCCTTGAGGCAGAAGACACCGCACGCTGCGTTGCAATTTTCTGCAATCTCTCAGGCGAGTATGTTCGGTGCTCTCTCAAAGCATGCCATTGCCTGTCAGAAAAGCTGCACTGCATCACGGAGGAGGAGGAGGCAGACGCGGCTCCGCTGGCGCACCAAGGGAGGCTCTTGGCGGGCGTGGGGCCTCTGCCAAACTGCTTGGCGTATATTGCGTGTAACGCTGAAAGCTGGACCTCAAGATATTTCACGTCTATGGCACGTTACATTGAAGGTGGGATGCCAGATGAGTTCGCTTTCGTGGTGTGTCAAATCAAAAGAGGCATCACGGCCCATCCAACTTACGTGGTTTGTCGAATCGTACACGCGAACCGGCGGGATCTTCAACATAGCCTTTCGACCCTCGGGGGGACCCTGCCACCCCCGAAACATTGACTGCAGCCACGCCCACAGCACCGCATCAGGTACACTCGCCAGCGAGCCAAGAGGCACACTTGTCAGAGGTCCCTAGAGCCGCTTCACACGGGCCGAGCTGACTGTCGCTCGCGGAGCTTTTGAGGGAGATGCACCGACACGCATGTGGCTCCTCACACTGGATCCTTACTCTGCACACTCGATCACCGAGCAACACGAAGCTATCGCACTGTCAGGCCACGTGGTGCCAACCATTTGGAGGGATGCTGTCAGACAACAGCTGGTTCGGTGCGAGGCGCGAACACGATAAGAGGGGGGACGCCACGTCGCCATTTGACAGCATGCCGGCGCTCGGTCAGTGTGCTGGCAGAAAAACCTTTAAGCGCTCTCTGGCAGCACAGTCGCGCCGAGCCACACGCGCGCCGCTCCTCTCCGCAGGGCGCTGCTGCGTTTGCTGCATTTGCGACTGAGAGTCAGAGCTGCGTGTCCATTGGCCCGTCAGAGTTTGCACGTGGGGCGGGGTGAAGGGGGGGGAGGCTCCGAAGCGCCCTCACAATCGTCTAGCCGAGCGCCCGGACTCGATTGCTGGTGGCTTCGGCCACATAGAGCATTGTGAAGTCCGCGCTCATCACCAGCCCTGCAGACACGAGCCGGGCGAAGAGCCGGCAGCTTACTTCCCGACAAGCTTGGTGACCACTGGCATGCAGAGGCGTCGATGCCAACCAGGATGCACCGCATGCATCGATCAAGGTTTAATTTGGATGACTGCATGATCCGCAACCATCGATTCACAAGCGCTGCTCCGGTATCAGATGGTAAATTGTGCAGCGTCGATGCCGCCCAGCCGCCTACATTCGTGGTAAATCATCGATCGACTACCTTCGCCATAGCCGCAGCTGTTGCATCTCATTGTTGGCCCAACCCGCGAGTGGTTGCGGGGATGAACGACAAGAATGCCAGAAGCTCAGAAGAACATCAAGTCCGGGAGATCCAGTGTATCGACACATGCAAATGCCTGAAGCCGGGCGGGTGCCATCCATTCACCAAATACGCACAGTTTTGAGGGAGGCAGTGATACAATCCAACCACTAAAGGCACAAGCGCCCATGGCCTCTTAGGGGGGGGGGAGTTTCCTACTGAGAATACATCGTTCCCCCATCTTTTTCGACCACCCCCCGTGACTAGCTTGTTGGGTCAGGAAGTCACCCACCAGATGGTCCGCCCATTTCTGCAGCTGTGCCGATGCCATCCGCAAGACCCTCAACACCGCCGCACATGGTGACGACAATGCCTATTCAAGCAGCAGCCCCCATCATCGCCACCCCCTCAGAGCCGAAATCACCCCTGAGACAAGGCCCGGGTGAGGCCAAATTGGATCCCGATGAAAAAATGACACTGCCAACGAAGGAAATAGCTGCACACACTCCTCAGGCAGATCTCTCAGGCGGATTTCTCAGGCGGATCTCTCAGGGGCAGGCGTGACTCCAGCAGACAGTGTTCCTGCAGCACATGTGACAGGACGTGGCTCGTGTGCTTGAGAGGCCGTGGTGAGTTGCAACACGTGGCGCATGTGCATGAGAGGCCGTGGTGAGTTGCAACACGTGGCGCGTGTGCTTGGGAAGGGGTGGTGAGTTGCAACACGTGGCGCGTGTGCTTGAGAAGGGGTGGTGAGTAGCCCGGGGGGTCACATACTTGTGGCGATGGTGACCTTCCGCACCATGTGGTTCCCATAGTCTGCGACGTAGAGAACGGTGTCATCTGCGTTCAAGGCCAGGCCGTACGGACCGTTGAAGCCTGAAAGCCAATCATTCCGGCTTAGAGCCACCGCCGACAGCCATGCCAAGCCCGTTTAATCACATGGCGGCTGCAGAGCTTCCCGAACTCTCGAATCGAGCCTGGCGTTCCGGCGCAAGCATGCCTCAGGCCACCGGCGTCAGATGGCAGGGCCCTTGCACAAAGTGGGAGCGGTCAGAAAACTTGCGTTCAGAGTCGCTTAGCTCAAAGTGACGTGGCGCATCCGAGCACAATCTGTGTGAGGAGTGCAGCTCTGTTATTTGGCCTTCCACCTGGCCGGCGCAGAGCAGGGACAGTATGGGCAGACTTTCTAGAACAGAGATCAGCTTACTAGCAGAGGGGCACTCCCCTTAGCCGTAGGATGAAACTTTGATTGTCCTGAAAAAGGTTTTGAATGCAGCTTTCATCATGGTTCACGGCGAATTAGCGATTCCCCGCACCCCTCCGGTGACAAGATCCACGCACCCCTCCGATGACACCATCCACGCACCCCTCCGGGTACACGATTCACGCACCTCGATGACACCATCACGCACCCCTCGGGTACACCATCACGCGCACTCAGGGGAGGACACCATCCACGCACCCCTCCGGTGAAACGATCCACGCACCCCTCCGGGTACACACCATCCACGCACCCTGCGCACCCCAGGTGCACTGAGGATTCCAATCATGCTTGCTCCGTCGGTATGAGAACGCCGGCTTCCCACTCTGCACCCAGGGCTGAGATCTTGCAGCCATCTGCAGCTGCACAATTGATCGGGACTGGTCACGGGCGCAGGTTGCAGCACACCTGCATATGTGCCGGTGCCGCCTGGCGCGCACACTCGCCAAACTCCTCTCCTCAAACCTAGTCTGCCAGGGCATATGCCACAGGTGATCTTGACGTCCTTCTATGAGCAGCTTTCCGGATGCCGATCCCGAGTATGCTGAACCGTCGCGGCTCCCCGCAGCGTGACAGTGATACCTGATTGGATATAGCCGTGGACAGAAATCATGGTGGCAGGCTATCCTGAAGTTACAAATGGCTGCTTGTAAGCGGGCCATTCATGTCAACGTAGATAGTAGGTTCATCCTGCATATTTCTAATAACTTGATGCAAACTGTGGCCAGGAGCAATGCATGATGCACATTCCTGACGTCGCCAATGGTTGCACCCCATCCTGCAGGTGGCAGCTGAGGGGCGCAGAGGGCGGGCCGGAAGTCGGCTGGGATTGCAGGCTAGGGCCAGGATAGGGACTGCGGGTTTTAGGGAGAGGCGTAAGGGAGCACCCTGTCAGCAAAGCTACCGGTACTACCTCCGCCGACTAGCGAGGTAGTGACACCTGCATCCAGCCGCCACAGGATGCAGAAGCGCTCAACACTTCACCATGGCCCAGCTTTTGCTATGCGCCACACAGCTCTGACCCAGCTTTTGCAATGCATCACGTAGCTCTGACCCAGCTTTTGCTATGCGCCACACAGCTCTGACCCAGCTTTTGCAATGCATCACGTGGTACGAGTTGCAAGAATCGCTGAGACACGGCACCAAACACGGCACTAAACGCTGCACTAAACGCCATACCGGAAATAGTATCAAACAACAACATACAATTGACCTGGTTTTTGTACAAAGTGGTGGGGTCAACGCTTACCGACGGTAGAAGATTCAGTGGTCAGGCCAATCTGCGCGATCACCTACAAACGGCAGTGCGACCCTCCCCTTCCCGACACTTGCCATAAGTGAGATGGCAATCACAGAAGTAGAACCCCCACTGGTGTGTGGGGGTCGCGCTTTGTCCCAGTTCTGAGAGGCTACGCGCACCTTGCGAATCTTGTTGTTCAGGGTGTCGGCGACATACAAGATATTGGATGTTTGGGTGATGGCGAGTGCAGAAGGATGATGGAACAAGTTCCCATAATCCGTCCCAGTTCCATCGGTGTGACCCGACTCGCTCAGATCTTTACCTCCTCCGGCGAGAGTCGTCACGGCTCCTGTGCAGCGCCCTGCCTCAGTCCCTCTCGAGTGCTGACTGGGGGGCCCGAGCGCAGGCGTTGTAGAACAGCTCTAGCAGGCGGGGAGCGGAGCATAAGGGAGTCTGCGCACTAAGGGCGTTGTGATAGGTGTCGGAAGTTGGTGCAAGTGGGGGCCTTCTGTCAGAGCGAAAAGGAGCGGAAGCAAGAGCGGTGACAGGGACTTGACCTCCGGGCCTTTGACTGGCGGGAAGCATACCTGTGGACACTACAACGGTGCGGATTTTGTTGTTGCTGGCGTCAGCAACATACACTTTGGTCCCCTGATAGGAGACGAGTGCACCAGCAGGGCTGGAAAATTGCGCAAGCTCTCCGGTGCCGTCGGCAAATCCGCTCGCAGGGTAGTCTTCCCCGAGAAGTGTGGTGTTGCCCCCTCCAGCTAGGGTACTAACAACTCCTGCGCGATGAAACAGCCTCCGCAATTCAGACTGATGTGATGCATGCATATTTTTTGGGGGCGAGCAGCCACAGACAGCAAATGCGAAACACCGTAGGGTGCAAAAATAGCAAACAGATGGCAGATACTCCCCGCCTACAAATACATGACACAGGCCAGAAAGATTTCAACGACCATCCCGGCTGTGCAGGGGAGCTGGGTTGTGCATGCTTTGAGCAGGCAAGTGCAAGGAGAGCGCTTTGCGCTCGCTTTAGAGGTTGTTGCTATCCACGTAATCCGGCTTTGAGAAGTTGCCTCCTAAAATATCTAGCATGTCTACACGTACACAACCAAAAACATTTGTATTTTGTACGCAGCAAACGAGCACAAACCCAACAGTCTAGAGCAGGAGAGAGTTGAACAATTCACTCAGAACAGGGTCACTCGGCAGCACATTAATTTCATAACGCGTACCTGAGACTGAGGCGTAGGCTTGCACACCGCTTAACGTTAGATACAAAAGGAGAAGACACCACATTTCAATTAGGCGTCAAAATAGAATCAGGTCGGACGCTACTGCGGGTATTCATGTGATAGGGCTTTCACGAAAAGCATATTCAAAATGCTGATCCAAATCGGTATCAAATTCAACCGCACTACGCGCCAATACGCAATGTGAAATGCTTCAACAGCATGAATGAGTTGACACGCGAATAGGGTTGGCCTTCGAATAGGATTGGTTGACGTGTGCTAGACAGCGGCACTCCTCCCCCCCCGAGGTTCACTCTACCAGAATTTCAAGAAGATAAGATAGTTCATTCTTCATGTGAGAAATCTGATGACCTAAGGAATTCAAACGTAGATGCTTTCTTTACGCTCTCAGACGCGTCTCGTCGCAGTTCAAAAAATCAGATATGCGTCACAAGTAAACGAAGAGGAAAGAATTGCAACAAAAACTCAAGTCGGATGTTCATGTATCGTTGTCGTTTCAAACCAGTGTGAGTGAGTCGAGCCTCATGTTTTATTTTCCTAAAGTATGGGATCCCATACTTAAGAGGGTGATCAACCCGACATGTCATCCGTATCAATTCGAATTGAAACTCGTCGTCGTGCGCGGAGTCGGTCTTCTTGCGTCTCAGGCGAGCGGAGGGTTACAACGTTTACGTTTAACGTTACAACCTAAACGTATCGGTGCGTGAGAGCGCGAGCGTGACACACGCGAACCCGAACCTGTGATCTCCGAAAGTGACGGCAGCGGCATCGGCATTTGCGGCATCAGCACGCGACGGGACAGGAGCAGGAGCGGGAGCGGGAGCTCGAATCGGCTGGACGAACACCTACTGTTACTGTAGATCCTAGTCGCTACAGTAGTGTGGAGCAGCACTAGGTGTTCGTGACACGAACATCTAGGAGCTGCACAACTCATAAACTGGTCCGTTCATTTTTTAAAAGTGGCAATTTTCCGAATCTGACAGTCCATATACGATTCCAGAGATCGAAGTACGATACAGTCCTTTGTCGCTCTCCATGAATCTCTTAGGACCTTAAGATGTTCCCGATCTAAAAACCTTGGACGGCTCAACTTTAGTTGGGCACCCCTAACGAACACGATGTCGAAGTGACACGAAGACGATGTCGTCTCACGTCAGCGTCAGGAAAGATCAAGGTTGGATGCTCTCCGTCTGAGCTCTCGTCTGCTGCAAGCTGGAAGGTGCTGCATGCCACCTCGAGACGTCGAGATGCGGAGCGAAGTTTACGCAACACATTGCATTATTTTCCCACGCCAGGGAAGGCTGGTGTGTATTGAGCACTTCATGATAATTGAATTACGCGAATAGGTTCCTCCACCGCATAGGTTCTGGTCTGAAGGCTCTTGAATAGGGTAGAGATCATCTGTTTTGAGTGTTGTGAAAGTTAAGTTCCCCACGCATCGACGGAACATGGGTAACACCAAGTCGACTCCGAAATGGTTCCCTGATTTCGAGAAAACACTGCCTTCTCAGGCTGGAAAGAACATCGTGATTACTGGGACCACGTCTGGCACTGGCACCGTTGCAGCCACAACTATGGCTAGAAGAGGAGCCTCCGTGGCGATGTTAAACCGTAACTCGGCGCGCTCTGAGGCCGCGCTGAAGGAAGTGCAATGTGCAGCACCTGACGCCAAGGTGACATTCTCTCAATGGATTATGCATTGAAATAGACGTGAGGCGGGAAAGCGTGTCACTCCGTGGTTAAATGCTTACCCTGGCTCAAGGAACGCGTCTGCCACGGCGGTTGCTGTGCCTCTCCTCAGGTGGTGTCCATCGAGTGCGATCTCCTGGATATGGAAAGTGTGAAAAAAGCGGCAGAGACAGTGAAAACACTGTTTCCGGACGGTGTGGATATACTTTGTAATAATGCCGGGATCATGAATACCCCTGATAAGGCCACCAAGCAAGTGCGCGAGCTCTGCGACGCGCGTCCACCACATGTCCCAATAGTTATTTACTGCTATCTTGTGCTTTTTGGACTTGAGACCATCTAGATAATTTCTTTTAAATCCGTCAATGTTGTGCACCAGACTTGGATTCCTAGTGGTTTGAACCTGCGAAAATGCAGTTGAAGACCTTCTACTTCAGTCACGGTCTTCATGAACTCAAAGTGTTTATATTTCTCACCTGGGCTTAAAGTTTCGGCGCTCGGTTTTAAAAACCGAAAGTAGGCCTCTATCTTCACGCGATTGCAGCCACTATTGACGAAACGCGAAGTCACGCCCGCTGCAGGGCCCAGGCGACTGCTGGCGTTTCTTATGCTGCCTTCTATACTGATTTTGACGCCCGTCTACCGCGCGCAGAAAACGCATATGAGTTTTTGCACCATTGTTTGCTGCAGGGCTTTGATGAACAGATGCAGACGAACCACTTGTCGCATTTTCTTTTAACAAACGAGCTCATGCCGTTGTTGGAGAAAGCTGCGACCAGGAGCGGGGAGGCGAGGGTGGTGAACCACTCCTCGCGCGCCCGGGAAGGAACGCCACTCGAAGCGAGATACCTTGAGCAGGTGAAGCAAAGCCAACCTGGACAAAGCTGAACAGGGCATGTTCGATGTGTCTCGCTGTCGCCTTCCTAGCGTTGCCCGTGTCGGAGATGCCACGGCATCGCAGCCCTCGGAAGACAACCTGGTGCCCCAGCCCTCACGCACGCAGCCATGGCGCTACGACGCTCAGGATCTGCCACTGCGCCGCAGCCTTTGCGCGTTAGGCGGTAGGATAGCATTCCCGTCAAGCACGCCCCACATCGGCTCGCTTGCCTGTTGTACCACGTGTGGAAACTTTTTTGTGGTATGCATCGCTTCCGCATGAGACTCCTCGGGTGGGGAGTGCACTGCTCGACAGAAGGGAGGCGACTTGGGTGGGGATGCCTTCGCGGCCCGCTACGAAAGGTACCATCAGACCAAGCTAGCCAACGCCGTTTTCACCTTCGCCCTCCATGACAAGCTGCAGGTACGCATGATAAGATGAGGCAAGGCCTTGAAAATCGATTAAAGGGGGCATGAGAAACGCAGCAAGTAGCGACATAACAATTTGGGCTTGGGGCATTTCTAGTGCATAACACAGTTTCTTCTTTTTTTTCTTTTGCTTTCTTTGCGAAGAGAATGCCGCCTGAAGTTTTTGAGGGTACGGTGTGTAGGCGAACGGTTCGAAAGTAAAGTCTCTCGTGGCCCATCCCGGACTATCTAACACAAACTTATTCAACGGTATGGGCACTGCTGGTCAATTTTTTTCTGGAGCGTGTGGCCAAACACCGGAGGACGGGACGATGGGAATCCTGATGTGCATGTGCGCAAAGGACATGCCCTCTGGTGATGGGCTGTATGGACCCACAAAAGGGTTCCCGCAAGGTATCTCTGCTTCTTACCGGATCTCTCAATCGTTTTGTCACAGTAATTGTGCAGGTTCCAAGTGTCTCTGTTGTTTGTGTATGACGATGCACTTGCTCTATCACATGCAGAGAGTATAGCTTATGAGTACCTTGAGGCTCAGGAAGATGGATTTGGCTGATGAGGGTGGTCATTGTGGCAGGCTGGATGAGTGGTCCACCCGAATACATTCCTCCTGAGTCAATATGTGTAGATGAGAAGGCTAAGAAGATGTTATGGGAAAAGAGTGTAGAGGCTGTCACAGCGTACACAAAAATGCGGTTCTAAGGCTCTGTGATATTCATGCAAGTATGATATACAGATGTGTAGTGTGATCAGCTTTACATGTCCTTTGCTGGGTTAACTTGAGTATGTGTACAAGGTTGTGTATGCATAATAGTGGCAGAAACCTCGTTCAAAAATGTATTAAAATTCAATCATGCAGTATAGAAATCCTGATTTTTGTGCAGCGGTGACCTCGGCAATAAAAATGACCACCCCTATGACCTGGCATTCACATACAGGCAGCCACTCCATCCCAAATGTCCTATCAAAGCAAATGTTGATAGCAATTACAAGCTCCATGATACGTTCGCCGAACTTCTCCAACTTCATGCCTCGAGATCCACACCGCAATCATCGGCCAGTTTCCTAAGGGAGGGCATGTCCACTATCGCTCCACCACATACTTCCACCACCACTGATTTGCACCCTGACACGACGTCGACACACCAAATAAAAGGTGTGTTAATCACTGAACCACATTCACCGACACTCATCAACTATTTATTCCCCAAGCGTGTTCTTCTTGATGCTGGGAGGGTAGGTTCATGTTGCAGTGGCAAGATCTCCGTAAGTTTCCACTAAACTCAACCCGCACACTTGCACGAGTCAAATTGGGTGTGATATCATCCCCCTGCATGTTTCATTCATAGTGGGCTCAAAGTTGGGAGCACATTGGCTCATGGGTGGTTCGTGGGCATCGAAAACATCGACATCCAGTGGATCGCCCATTACATCGGGCTTTATGTCCCACTGTTCCAAGACCGAGATACTCCCTTGATTTCTCTTTGTGACATTTTGCCCACACACATGTGCGACAGTGACCCATTCGCCACAACACGCAGCTTTGAATGCCCTCACTGCCCCTCGGCACTGCACCGTGTACACACCGGAATTAGCCTACGCTCTGCAGCCTTGAATTGGGCCAGAGATCCACCTTCGAGCGCAGGCGACTTTTCGTATACAGCTGCTAGAGCCGCACCACATGCCGGCTCCACCAGGACCTGCGCATGCCCACAAGCTCTGTCAGAGATCGTCCCGTAGAACTCTTGGCGAACTCTTGCCGTCGAAATCTTGCTTGGAAAGAATACCATAGGCCGGCTCTGGTTCAAGGAAGGGGTTAGTTGCACACCCTATGTTGGTTGGCGAAGCGCACGCACGCCTTCACTGCTGCAGCGTCGGTGGCCACCCATGACCGCATCTCACCCCAGATCTCCTCGTTCTGCTTGCGCTCATAGAGGGTCTGCACCAGTGCACCTACCCAATCAGCACGCGCCATCACATGCAGCGACTAGAACCAAGGAGCGATATCCCATTACTCCATCGAGGGCTCCTCCTGCAACAGCTCTTAGCCATGCTTCCCGCTGGGGCTGGATAGTGGGGAGCATGCTCATGCGGTTCAAGGGGCAGGGTGGCGTGGGATAGAATGGGACATAATTGTGCGCTTCGGGATGTGGGGCGGTGATGGATGCCACAGAACATGATCGTGCGACTGGTGCGGTAGGCAACGATGCATGATGGTGTGGAGCCCGGTTATGCAATAGTCCAAAGGGATGGGGAAAAGATGGACCGCACCAAACTCGGTTGGGCAGTTGAGGGGATGGAACATGGAGTATGGAAATCGTGACGCGCTTAGGAGGGAGTCCGGAAGATGTTCGTGTGTGAGGAGCGGGGAGATATTGACGGATACTGAGCATCATGGAGCATGTGCAACAGAGCCAGGAGCATACCCCAGGATCGTTAATGAGCTGGGCATCCGGTGGTAATGTGGGCGCGAGGAACCACAAGCCTCGACAGGCATCGGAGTTGTCTCTCCATGGGCTGCAGAAAGGGGTCCTACCTCGGACACTTGTGAGGCACCAAGCGACTTGGCTACGGAGGTGATCCCTGTAGACCCCAACGGCAGATGGGAGAGATTGGCTGAGCACAAGAAGTTTCCAGCTACATGCATACGAGGGGCAGAGAGGGAACTGATGGGCAGAAAGGCGAAGGTGCACGAGTGACTCTACCGGGCACCAGATGCAAAGGAGTGCCGTGAGGGAGATTCTTCCAAGTTGTGAGCACAAGGCACATGCGCAACAAGCACCCACACAAGTCTCCAGCGCGCCACATGCAAAGCACGCATACGTGGAAAGTACACGGCACATGCGGCAGATCTCAACCAATCAAAGCAGCGGGCAAAGAGGAGGAGTGGTACACTACATGCAAAACCATTCGTCGCATCACGCCGAAAGCATTATATACCCGCCAGGATATATTTCGTGTATTGTTTTTGTTGTAGGAGTGCAGGTCATATGAGTAATACCTGATCATAGCTCTCACTTTTGGTTTGAGGAACCAAAAGTATCCTATCAGAAACTAGGTGTTGCTGTAACCGCAAAAGATGCTCCAAGATTCAGCGAACGAATCTTGTCATCAAAATTGCAACCGATTTGAATTTCAATCAACGACACCTGCTTCATATCCGTTGTGCTTCATCGCTCGATTTCAGTCAACGACACCTGCTGCATATCCGTCGTGCTTCACCGCTCGATTTCAGTCAACGACACCTGCTTCATATCCTTTGTGCTTCGCCGCTCGATTTCAGTCAAGGACACCTGCTTGATATCCTTTGTGCTTCTCCGCTCGATTTCAGTCAACGACACCTGCTTCATATCCGTTGTGCTTCACCGCTCATTCAGTCAACGACACCTTCTTCATATCCTTTGTGCTTCGCCGCTCGATTTCAGTCAACAACACCTGCTTCATATCCTTTGTGCTTCGCCGCCGATTTCAGTCAACGACACCTTCTTCATATCCGCTGTGCTTCACCGCTCGATTTCAGTCAACGACACCTGCTTCATATCCTTTGTGCTTCGCCGCTCGATTTCAGTCAAGGACACCTGCTTGATATCCTTTGTGCTTCTCCGCTCGATTTCACCTCAGAAGGGGAAAGAACCGCAAGCTCAAGGTCAGAGAGCAGTGGCGGGGGGGAAGCATAAGTGCATACACCATCCATTGGTGTCAAGTGCCCAGGTTGTGGTGTGCAAGGTAAGCTTCCTGGAGATTCTAAGGAGTAAAATGCAATCACGATTCCGGGGGGGACACGTTTCCGCTGAGATACGTTTCCGGGGGGCATGGAGGGACTTTCAAAACATTTACAGCCATAACACAAGTAAGCATCATCGCAACTATGGGAATTACTAATCAATTTGATGGCACGTGCACATGATGCATGCGGGTGAGGTGCAACATGTTGAGCGATATAGGACCGCGTCAGAAGCAGAATCTATCATTTGCGTGCGAAGTGAAAAAACACTGTCCAAAATCAGCTGAACAACGCAGATCATGAGCCCGAGGGGGGTGTGTCTGGATCAAATATCGCCAATGAAATGTGAATATTTCCGGACCGATGGAATACAAAGAACTACGGGGCATACAAGATAGGCGCACAGGCGCACGCGACGAGGGACTGCGCACTGAGAACTTGGTGCGTACCGGGCAGTGTCACCCGCTCCCCGGCGTTCACTGCAGCGCTGAAACAGTCGGCACCCACTGTCTCACAGGCGATCACAGGAACGGTCTTGAGCCAGCCGACTGCCTGCAAGCAGCCAACCGTCGTCATCCTCCAAGTGTGCCCAATTGGTGTAATGGGGGGGCAGGGAGGTGCGGGGTACATGATGCCTGTGGGGAGGGCGCCCAGTGGGACAGGAAGCCCACAAGAAAGCGGGCTTGCACCATGGCTGCACGGCGCATGAAGGACCTGCGAGGATGGGATGTGCCAAGAGCAGGCAGGCAGCGCCTCAGAAGCCAACCAAGGCTAAGCGATGCAACAGTCAGGGGCGCTGTGGTGGGAGCGCAAGGGAACCTTTCAGAGGTGACAGCGGTTGGTTGCAGCTGCAAACTGCAAACGGCGCACCAGTCCACCGACGGATCGTAGCAACGGGGCAGGCATTGATGCAGAGGCAAACGCTTGTCCGGCTTGTACCTTAAGGCCCTCCAGGATGCCGAGCACAAGCCCCCCACCACCAACGGACGCAATGATGGCCCCAGGAGGTGTCTCCAGTTCTTCTGCAATCTCTTGAACGAGGCTGCCATGCCCCTGCACCCCGCGGATGTCCATTCCGGCCACCTACTGAGTGAGGAGTTCCGCAAGCCCTGCGACATAAAGACTCTTCGTGCGCACACAGCGACTGTTCGGACAAATCTGAGAGAAAATATCCCGACCACTTTTTGGTGCTCTGTTCTGCACACGGTCTTCCCAAAGCCTGCTCACAACTCACAGGTTTCAGCAGGTCCGATTGTATATCAGGTCTGCGCCACAGGACGCATTTGCTCTGCTTTCTTATGCGCTGGAGGAAAGTTGTGAGCGGACCTCCCAGGCGTCTTCGCCTTCGTATGGATGCATCAATACGCCCTTGGTCTGCATGTACCATTCGGCCCACACACTCCTCAAACAACCAGGTACACCAATGGTTTGCTTAGGCTGTAAATGTTAAAGCTCTGGGTCGGGGACGCTTCTTAAGCACTAGGGCTCTTCAGCTTCAGGTTTGGCAGTGTCCATCGATGTCCAGGATCAACTCATGCTCACACAAATGCACGTGCATAAGGCTCCAAAGGAAACCAGCTTTTAGAACTCAAGACAGACTAAGATCTCATGGAGCGCTTCAGTAGGGTACTAGAAGCACGCGCTTTTAGGGAGCAATTCGCTGAATTTCTATTTCGGAGTTGTCGTCGGTTGTCTAACTCGGAGTTGGGTCTACAATCGCATTACTCACCGCGTCTGCGATCTCAATAGCTTTCCCGTTCGCTTCGGCCCATACTTTCCCGTGCACAACCACCTGTAAGACCGTTACTCGCTCTGAACAGCGGGAATAAGCGGGTGTGAAGCATAGGTGTTCCGACGGCGCCGCGCAGGTGCCACCGCCTCTTGATCCCTTTGATCCCTTTGGGGACACATGTCACACCGAGGTTTTGGTGCAGTTGTGTCTCATCGAAATCTGGTTTCTCTGGCTAGACAGGTGCTTCCGCTCGCTCCACGCAACTGTCACTCGCCGCATCGTGGTTCCTCTTGAGAGTCCCTTAACTGATATTTTGAGCATCACGTGCCGTGCTGCACCGCTTCAAGTGGAAGACTGCTGTTGCGGAAAGTATTACTGAGATGTTGCGCGCTCGGAAAAAAATCACGGTAGGGAAAGGGAAATCCCGTAGTGAGGAAGGAATGGCTGTATAGCGCACCTCGGCACCGTAAGTTCGCAGTCGGTCCCGGATGAACTCCGGGGTGGTTTCCGGCACTGATGAGGCAGCAGTCACCGCAGTTTTGACCCCTTTTTCAGGACTTCATAAGGCAAATGACACTTGTTGGTTGTGTGCGATACCCGTTGGCGCAAAATTGGCTGCTAAACTGCAAGGCAGTCAGACGCTTCTCCCACAACGCAGTTCCATGGAAACTTGCCTTTTCTATGAACCAGGGGACTTTCACTTCTTGTGGCGAACGAACGTAACCGTGAGGATCAATCGTCTTCTGCACTGTTTTAGTTTCAGGCGCAGAGAATGAGCATGGGAACGTACCAACCACAACTGTGGGGAGTTTCAGCTGCTTTCCTGCGTATGCCACGGCTAAACCAGCGTTTCCGCCAGAGGAGGATACCAGTTTCTCTGCCCCGCGATCCTTAGCTGCACGTGTACGATCGGACTTCTCAACACCTTAAAAACAGGCTGGTTACTACCAAGCGAAATGCATTTGTATGCACAATCAACGTTCCCCTCGGCGCTTTGCTGCCTATGAGGGATTTCCCGTGGAGAAAACATTGTGTTCTCTACGTCTTCAATCAGATCGCGGACAACTTGGGGCGAAATATGGCTTCATCTCCATAAAGTATAAAGCAAAGAGCAAGCGCGATATACTGCGCACACGTATGTTTGAGAGAAGACGCACCACGTTGGCATGCCAACCCCATGCCGCGCAACTTGAAGGATCCTGAACATCAATAAAAGCTTTTGACAGTCAAGCGCTGAAGAGGTGTTTAGTTAGTATCATATTTCTCATTCTAACAGGGAAGAGCTTGTCCGGTTTGGGATGGTACATCACCAGGAGGCTGAAGAGCGTCCATCTTTAGGTAAACCGGGATCCCAAGCTCCTCACTCATCGGTATGGAGTGAATGAGTGGGGTCTTGTGATGTAGCGGGCTACTTTTACTGCTGATCGCACCCATCCTTGCGTGCGTGTTATATCTGTGAAGGAAGGAACGTGAGACCGAACCGACTTTGGTATTGCAACGACCAGTCCGGGGCCAAAGCGAAGACACTCCAAGTTTAGGTTTTGCTTCTTGCTTGAAGCCAAAGGGTTTCGCACGTGCTACACGCAAGTGACTAGGATTTCCAGTCTGCGTGGATATTTCCACTCGCACGGACAGTTGTGGTTTTAAAGAAACTTGTATCATTTAGGTGAAAGCTTAATGAACGTTCGACTTCGTGACCTGCTTTCTTCTATGTTTTGTGCTACTCTGGCTTGCCAGAGGTTACGAGCTTCGGCCGCTGCGCGGCCGATCGCGCGATTCTCGACAGACAACAATGGAAAGCAGCTCGTAACCTCTGGTTCTTTTCGTGTTTTGGCCTGAATTTCGCTACCTTTTCCTTCCAGAAAACCTACGCGAACCGCGGAAACGCCTGTTTTGTATGCTTACTGTATACTGAAAAAATGTAACTGTTACCGCGCGCAGCATATAATATTCAGCTATTAGGACAGTTCGTTGATTAAGCGGTCCACGATATACTGAAACCTCGAGGGTGCTCCTTAACATCCCCATGAAGTTCCTTTCTGGCTCGACTTACTCGGCTTGATGCGACGAGTTGGGGTCGTTGAGAAATCAAGCGATGGGCAGCAATGGAGGTGAGGATTTCTTTCAGTGGTTCCTTAACCTGAATACTTTAAGTTTTTCGAACGTATGGGGGGATGTTTGGAGATGCCTGAAACGTATTTGGGGTGCAATATGCGTGCAGGCGCGTTGGTGATATAGAATTGTTGAATCTCGAACTCGTATAACTTGAGCTGTGGGATAGGGATGGAGGTGCGGATTTTTTCCAGTGGTTCGTTATGCTCAGTACTTTGCGTTTTTCGAACGTATGGCGGGATGTTTGGAGATGCCTGAAACGTATGTGGGGTGCAATATGCGTGCAGGCGCGTTGGTGATATAGACTTGTTGAATCTCGAACTCGTATAACTTGAGTTGTGGGACAGGGATGGAGGTGCGGATTTTTTTCAGTGGTTCGTTATGCTCAGTACTTTGCGTTTTTCGAACGTATGGGGGGATGTTTGGAGATGTCTGAAAGGTATTTGGGGTGCAATATGCGTGCAGGCGCGTTGGTGATATAGAATTGTTGAATCGCGAACTCGTATAACTTGAGCTGTGGGACAGGGATGGAGGTGCGGATTTTTTTCAGTGGTTCGTTATGCTCAGTACTTTGCGTTTTTCGAACGTATGGGGGGATGTTTGGAGATGCCTGAAACGTATTTGGGGTGCAATATGCGTGCAGGCGCGTTGGTGATATATCACGGGTAGACCGATTTACCCCCCCACTATAAAGTGGGGGGGCCTGTCTCCTGCTGTCCTCCTTCGGAGAGCCGTGTCACACGTAGCATGCGTCTCGGTAGCTCGGAACACAGATGCATAAAACCCCTAAAGTATTTTATGTTATCATCTTAGTATTCCGAAAGCGAGTGTTCACTGACTGCACGTTCTGTGATAGATATATATCTGACTATATATATATATCCCCCACCAGCCAGAGAATCTCACTTCTCATCAGGTTATGGGTTGACCACTTCAGTGGTGGCATTGTTTCTTTTGGGATTCTAATTTCCGTCTCGTCGAACGTACCGACTACCGCAAGTCTCGTCGAACTTCACCGACTACCGCTACTGCATCACCGATTTTACCCTTACCGATTACCGACACCGAGAGTCTCGTCGAACTACACCGACTACCGCCCCGACATGATTACCGAAATGTCGCTTTACCACTCCGGCATCAACGACCGAAATGCCGCTTTACCGCAACCTTTTTGACTTTCTGGCCAGCAGCGCTTCTCCTGCAGCAAAGCTGGCTTACCGTACGACTATTTTGACCTCACCGGCGTTTTCCTCGCGAAAATCTACCCCAATTTGACCCTTTCATCGTTTGATTTGCTTAATTTTACGAGAAGTTAGCTTTTCGCTTGGGAACCCTAGCTTTGGGTTCGCGGATTCTGCAGTCAGCGGTCAGTGGTTAGCGACCATGTCTACTGGACCTCAGCGTGCACGTATGGCCGCTGTTCGTTCAGCGTTGATTACTCTTCGAGTACATCGGCAACATCCTACCATTGGCTATGATCTGGTGGTGTCTGGTGGTGTTTGCGCACCAGACACCAAGCTCGAGTCCATCGCGCTCACCATCGACAACGAGTGCTTTGACTATTTCGACCTCATCCCTCCCCTTCCCTCACCTTCACCGTGTGCACCCCTTGGTCACCATCTGGTGGTGTCTGGTGGTGTTGTCACGCCCACTTCACCCTTCACCATCATCCCTTTCAAGCCTTTTCCCATAAGCTCGACCACATCCCTTCACCGCATTTTCCACCTTCCACCTCCTCACCCTTTCTTCGTCGGTGCATTCGCTCTGGTGGTGCTGGACTTCGGGTTTAGGCTTAGTTATTATGGGCTCTGACTAGCCCCTAGCCTGACCCTGCTTCCGTCTCGTGTCCGTGACATCCTAGCACTGTACTGTACAGTAGTACAGTACAGTAGTACAGTCATCGTTTCACTGTCTGGGTTTCCGAGAGCATAAAGCTTCGGCCAGACACAAGTTATATGATGATCAGTTTGTTTCCTAGCGAGCTTAGCCGGACAGCGTATCTGTCTTCCTCGCAGGTTATAGGCCGCACCGGCTTTCCGGTGATTCTGATGATGGCACAGCGCCTTGCTGTTGCCATGTTCGGCTAAGTAGGACGTAGGAGGGGCTGAGCGCCCACTTGGGCGGTGGTGTATTATTCTCGCAGTATGGCCTTTTAGCTTGGCAGTGATGGCGGCACGCCTTGTGCTCGCCTTCGCTGCGCAGGAGATCAGCAATTGTGACGGATTGTTTTTTGCAGCAGTATCGTCGCGACGAGAGTTGATTTGCTGCGTGCGCCACTAGCTCTGGCGAGGTCGCTCCACACGCTGCGGATTTTGGCCGCTCTCATGCTTGCGCTCACGACCTGTGAGTTTTGATCTTGTTCTGCTGAGGCTTCTACAGGTTGTCTGGCCGCTGTGCGGAATCTTATGCCACCACCCTCGCTTGCTCAGCTCTTCCGTAGTCTATCCATCATGGTTGCTACAGCAAACAGAATGACGCGGTCTCGCGTCCGTAGATTAGAAACGATTTTTGATGATGTGGGTGCACAGCACTCAGCGACACCGCAGACACCGCAGCTGCCAGCTCCGACCACCGCAGCTGCGAGAGAGGTTCTTGAGAAATGTCAGCAGCTAGCTCGCGAAAATTTTGACAGGAAGGTTGCAAAAGTCGTTGCCACGAAAATTCTCGGAGACAAATCGGACCGCTTCGCTGGCACAGAGACCGACGCAGTGGACATTTTTTCACAGCTTATGCATGAGCTTCGCGCACAGTTTCTACTCCAGTCACAGGCATTTGCTCCCCTGTTTGACTTGGCCAACATGACTGTTGAGGCTAGGCATGAGGCCAATGAATTGCTGCTTTCGGCTCTGACGTTTCTGGCTCGCCCTGGCTCGCCTGCTCGTGACTGGCTTGAGGCCTCTGGGTCTGACGTTCCTGGAGATGGCAAGCGTGCTGCCCTTGAGGTGGTACGCATGCTCCAGGAACGCTCAGAGCCCTTTGACTCTTTTGAGTCGCTGCTGGCGGTTCGCATCCCCAGCAGCGAGGATCCTGACCGTGGCATCCGTGAGTTCAATGGCCTGTTGCGGGACGTTCAACGTTCCCACAACTTGCCGGAGGACGCGGTGAAGCGGCAGTTTCTCAAGGCTCTCGGCAATTCGGCTTTATACCGTGATTTGGCTAATTCCTTGGCTCGGGCTGACCAGCGGCAGGGCGTGTCTCTTTTGACTATTCAGGCTCGTGTGCGGGAGCAGTTCCGCCACGGCCTGAAAGTCTCTGGCACCCCTATATCTGCTCTGTCATTCGGCGATGGCGCGTCTGACCTGGCTGCGGCGTTGTCCAGTCTGCAGAAGCAGCTGGAGCGCATGCAACAGGACATTCGTGACTTGAAGCGGCAGAAGCGGGAAGGGCCTCCGCCTGCGGGCAAGCACCTTACCCGCTCTGCTGCTAAGCATCATCGTGCTGGTGTTAAACCGCTTCGCACCGCTCCTCATGTCTCATTTGACAAGAAGAGTGGTGCCTTCGTGCCCCACTGCCAGAATGCGGTGTGTGCACAAAGTGGTTTAAAGCACTGGCATGCTGAATGCCCCAACGGCGGTCTTCACTCTGCCCACTATTGTGGTGCGGTTGAAGACTACGAGACTGACTGCTTGGCTGTTCGTTTCCAGCGTTTCTATGACGCGGGGGATGAGCACGCTTTTGAGTCGCTCTGCACGATGGAGGGTCGCCCAGAGGTGTGCGAGCTGTCGGCGCATTCCTTTGTGCCGGCTGAGCCCACATCTCTGAAGCACTTTCAGGATGCGGCGGCTTCCGCTCAGGATGCGGCAGCTGGCAATGACGGCGAGGCTCACTTTCCTCTAGCCACGTTCCACTCGGGTGCACGGGGTTCGATTCCGCCACCGCCTGCGGTTCGGGATCCCTCTGCACTCGTGGCTGGTGGTGTGCCTACGGCTCATGACCCACCAGTGGCTGTCCCTGGCTCTCTCGGCTTGCCTGGTTCTGTCCCATCGCTTTGGCTTGGCGACTCTGCACCGGCTCCGCTGTTTGCTGGCATGACGATTGAGACTTCTGACATTGGCTCTGAAGTCTCTGACAACGACCAAGGCTCTGACAATGACTCTGACGGCGGGCAGCAAGTGGCTTTTGACTCCTTCGGCACTCTTGAGCATGACTCTGACGGGGGAGCATCGCCACTAGCAGCTCCGGTTTGCCGTCCACGGGCTCCGCCGAGTTTTCTCCGGTGTGCATTGATGTCCTCGATGCTCTGCTGTTCTCTGTTGGCCAGTGCTACGGCATCTTTGGTTGCCGTGGGCGGTGGTGACAGGGGCCTGGTTGAGCCCGGAGTCACCGTCCATCGGTCTGCTGGAGATCTCTTTGCTCCGGATCCGCCGCTTGGCTCTCTGGACATCCGTGATTGGCCGCCTGACGATCGAGTTCTTTTGTCTCTTTCTTCAATGCTCAAACCGCCATGGGGTTTTGCTTATCTCGGTTCTTCAGTTGCTTTACTTTCGGCTGTGGATCCACCTTGCCCACTTGGGCCTGGTGGTGCTCAATCGGTGACAGACAACTTACAATTCACTTCAGGATTCTTATTTACTTTGCATCCGGCCGCTGAACTCAGCCCCGCTGACCAGCCTCAGAGTGGCTAGGTTTCTTGGCATTTATCCTGGTAGCTTGATTAGCTTTAGCCCAGTAGTGGGATGACCGGGTCAGGACCCCGGCACCCAGCTAGAAGTGATCGGTTTCCACCGAAGTGAATGTTAGGTGTTTGTTTATGTCTCGTGGCTGTATTCCTGTGCCTGCTTTGCTAGGTAGTCACACCCACGGGTGGTGTGCTGGACTTCGGGTTTAGGCTTAGTTATTATGGGCTCTGACTAGCCCTAGCCTGACCCTGCTTCCGTCTCGTGTCCGTGACATCCTAGCACTGTACTGTACAGTAGTACAGTACAGTAGTACAGTCATCGTTTCACTGTCTGGGTTTCCGAGAGCATAAAGCTTCGGCCAGACACAAGTTATATGATGATCAGTTTGTTCCCTAGCGAGCTTAGCCGGACAGCGTATCTGTCTTCCTCGCAGGTGGTGCCAGGCCGCTTTTGGCCTTGGCACCGCACGGGCATTGGCTGAACATCGTCTTCCTTACGCTCGACGTCCTCTGTCATCGAGAACGTCGCCGCCGCCTGCTCCAGAGCCCAAACCCTGATTCACTAGACAATTCTGTGTAGCCCTGCTCTGTTTCAATCTAAGCAGCATGAACTAGCGCCGGCGGATGCCCCTCTAGCTGAGTTGAAAAAGGCTCCTTAGATTTCTTGCTGTGGGATGGCCGGCAGGCCTATTGACACTGCTCCCTGTTTCCACCTCTCTCCTTCTGGAGGAGGTGGTGTCACGGGTAGACCGATTTACCCCCCCACTATAAAGTGGGGGGGCCTGTCTCCTGCTGTCCTCCTTCGGAGAGCCGTGTCACACGTAGCATGCGTCTCGGTAGCTCGGAACACAGATGCATAAAACCCCTAAAGTATTTTATGTTATCATCTTAGTATTCCGAAAGCGAGTGTTCACTGACTGACTGCACGTTCTGTGATAGATATATATCTGACTATATATATATATCCCCCACCAGCCAGAGAATCTCACTTCTCATCAATATAGAATTGTTGAATCTCGAACTCGTATAACTTGAGCTGTGGGACAGGGATGGAGGTGCGGATTTTTTTCAGTGGTTCGTTATGCTCAGTACTTTGCGTTTTTCGAACGTATGGCGGGATGTTTGGAGATGCCTGAAACGTATTTGGGGTGCAATATGCGTGCAGGCGCTACTGCGGTATATAATGGGCGCATTAGACACGACTATAACTTGAGTTGTGGGACAGGGATGGAGGTGCGGATTTTTTCCAGTGGTTCGTTATGCTCAGTACTTTGCGTTTTTCGAACGTATGGGAGGATGTTTGGAGATGTCCAAAAGGTATTTGGGGTGCAATATGCTTGCAGGCGCGATTGCGGTATAGATTTGTGAAGTGTGACACACCCAAATCTTTAGCCATGAAACCGCGATGGAGGTGCGGACTTTATCGAAGGGTTCCTTATGCATATTACTTTGAGTTATGCATACCTATGGGGGTTTGTTTTGAGATGCCTAAAGGGATTTGGGGGTGTCCTATGACCACAGGAGCGAATAGAGACAATTGAGATTTGTAACTTCTAGAACTTCAACTTGAATAGTGGAAACGTCACATAAGGTGATATTTGTGCCTCTAGTCCTTATCTAGCGTGTACAAAACTAAAGCACTTGCGCGTGCTATAGCTTGCTTGTGACACGTTTGTAATCTTATGTAGGCATGAAAACTCACGTAGAGTACAATATTAGGTACCCTATAGTAGTATCTAGTAGTAGGTGACTCCTTGTGTCACTCTGTAACAAACGCCGGCTTCTCATGGTACCGCGCCGGGTTTGTTCAGCTGGTGACACGCATGACAGTGGTGACAGCATGACAGGCTTTGCGAAGATGACCATCTGCGAGATGCAGACTTGCCAGAGAAGATATGGTCACTATCGAATGACCAGGGAATGATAAGATGAAGATGGCAGTGACTCCTTTGCCGCTGACGTGTCAGTCAGAATGCGGTAAACGGTAACATTGTTAGAGCTGGCATGGAATAATGACTTTCCATTGGCCAGATGAAGATTTAAGGGCTAGAACCCGTTACAGTTTTGGGAAATGTGACAGAGCATTGAGATATAAGTAGACTCTGACCGGAGGTCAGGCTAGTGGACTCATTATTGTTTTGCTTCGCAAGTACTAGGTGGCTGTTCGCGTGCCAGTGCTAGAGTGCTAAGACAGTTCTGCTCACAGCTTTTGTACACAATAATTCGTATTTTGTGGTTATAATATCAATTTTGACGGATATATTTTACTGCTGTTTTCATATTTTTCAAAACAATAATGTCCTGCGCGGAGCGGCTTTTTATTTCAGTGTTAATCCAGAAGTAAAGGCCCTTTGGCGAGAAGTCAGCAGCAGTTTGCAAGAGCGGATTCGGAAGTCAGGCGACTCCAGGGGCACCCACGGTGCACTGGCGGACCCTTCTTCTTCCCTGAACTTGGTGGTACTTGCACTGAAAGAGCTACCAGCGACGGCGGCAACGGATCAGCTTTGAATTCACTAGTCATGAGCGGCCTTCTTCTACCCGGTGATATGCTCAGCACCTTGTTCTGCAGTGAATCCAGGGGCACCCCTGGTGCACTGGCCTAACTGCTGACAGGTGTTCTTCAGTTTTGAGCTAATCAGCACGGCATGAGCTTGGGCGGCGGCGGCGACAGAGTCAATCAGCAGTGAATGTACACCTTGATGAGCACCTCTCAGTGGTTCCTTCAGCTGGCCACCTTGTTTGAAGTGAATCCAGGGGCACCCCTGGTGCACTGGCTTAACTGAAAAGCAAGTGTGTGTCACTTGGAAGCTAATCAGCGGCGGTATCTGCCTGGACTTACCGGCTAAGAGTGGATCAGCAGTTAATGCGCACCTTGATGAGCTACCTTCCAGTGGGTTCTCCAGCTGGCCACCTTGTCTGAAGTGAATCCAGGGACACCCCTGGTGTACTGGCCTAACTGAAAGGCAGGTGTGCTCGGCCTGGGAGCTAATTAGCGGCGGCATCTGCTTGGACTTACCAGCAAAGAAGCGGATCAGCAGTGAGTCACTGCTCTATGTCTGGAACTTCAACTTACGGTTTCTTGGGCAGCTCCACCCTGTCTGACGGTTAATCCAGGGACACCTCTGGTGTATTGGCCTAAGCCTGAAGTAGGGAAGAGCTTGCCAGAGGACTAGCAGCGACATCAGCCCTGAAGGCGACAAGTGAGTGGTCTTTTTAAGCGATATTCACTGGTGTGATACGGTTATCTGGTGGATTCGGAGTTAATTACTTGACCAGCCTGGAGTGCTGCTTACTACTGGAGTGACTTTCTAGTGCTTTATCATAATGTGTGGGAGAATTCTTCTATCTTTTCTACGGTATTGGTCAGCTGGTGAGGCCCTCATATCACCGGTCACCTTCTGAATTAGCAGTGGTGTTGCGAATCCAGGGGTGCTCAGCACACTGGCTTAGCTCCCAACTCTGCACAGCGACCTTGTTCTTGCTTACTGGACTGGGGAGTGAGCTTCCATGCCAGCTACGGTGCCCTTGATTAGCAGTGGTGTTGTGAATCCAGGGGTGCTCAGCACACTGGCCTAGCTCACACCGCTGCGTATCAGTGCTATTCTTGGTGCCGTGGAGTTGCCCTCATGTTCACTGTGCTCCTGATGAACTCTGGCCCAGCTAATCCAGAAGTGCTCAGCACACTGGCCCAGCTTTAAGCCCTCCTTGCACGAATATTCTGCATCTGCTGCGGATTCAGAGCGCTGAAACACAGTGCTGGACCTTTAGGCGTTCGCTGGCTGCACGCGTTTCGTTCTTCCGCTTGTTCAGCGAGGTGAATCCAGGGGCACTCAGTGCACTGGCCTAAGCCAGTCTGAATCAAGCCTCCAGTCTGCTGGTGAACGAGCTTTGCGCTGAGAGCAGAGGGGACTCTTCCTTGGTCCCATTAGCTGAGCATTAACGCAGTACTTTACCACGGAGGGTGAGGTAGAGCCAAGCGCTGCCTCTGCCCAGTCCAGAGAACGTGAGGCACGACGACTGGCGCGAGAGCGGGTCAGTCAGGACCTTGACACGGGATATATGAGCGCAGAGGGGTCGGGCTCAGAATCCACTCTCTCCGCACCGGCATCACCAGCAGCAACAGCGCTCGCAGCGACAGCACTTGCAGCAGCAGTAGCAGCCTCAGCGCCTGCAACCAATCAGTTCCTCTTTGCGTTTGACGACGTAGACGAGATGGATTACTATGACAGGGATAGTCACGCACTTGACAAGGAAGATGTCAAGCTCCAGTACACTGGTGGCAAGAATGAGGATAGAGCGCTCTTTATCAGGCGTTTCGTTGACATGGTAGCGAAAGTACAGCGGGCTTTCGAGGCTAAGAAGCGTAGGCACATGAAGTTAGCGTCTTTCCACGCGCTCAGTCAGCAGCAGAAGAAGGCTTTCGCTGACTCCAAGCCAGACCTCAGATCGTTGTGGGATAGCCTGCCCTCGTTTCTAGCAGGGGACGATCATTCAACCTCAGTCGCTTACGACTGGTGGTGCGCTGCATACCTGAAGGATGGCGTCATGGCCTCACACGCTTGTCATGTCCTGAAGGATCTCACCATGAGAGACGCTTTTCAGGGATCAGTGCGTTGCGCACAGCCTCCTTTCCATGAGCTGGCGCCAGGATCAACATGGGCAGTCTGTAAGGTGTTCGAGGAAGGCGATGCTGATGGCGAAGAGTCTGATGAGTGGGCATCTGGGCTTGCATGTAAGAGTTCAGCGTTCGATCTCAGGATATCAGAATTTTAAAAAAAATTTGTAGCTCTACGATCTTGTGCTGTGTTGAGAATTGTTCGAACAGTTACCGGCACCAGTGAATATTAATGACGAACTTATGACCAGCCGCGAGTGTTAAGTTTGCTCGATTCCGAGAATGTTCGTACCATCATATGCACGCGTTTGCGACAACTCAACCTGAAGCATCGTAGTTGCGGTCGCAGTGTCACACGTTATGATGATGACATTGCGACACGCGCCCCTCACAGACAATCTTCCCTTCGTAATAACTTGGCGGCGCAAGCCGCCAGCCCTTACTTGGTAATATTATCCGCAAGCCGTGTCCTTCAGCTGCCTGCCACTCTGTGGCAGCTGTCGTACAGTACCGCCTTCTTTCCCCCCCTCATATAGCTAGTTTATTTCGGGTTTCTCATGAGGTTATGGGCCTCGCTTACGCTTCCTCTGTTTGTTTCAGATTTCTGATCGGAAAATCTTGAGATTTCCCGCGTTTCCTAGCTTCATTTTTACAGCCGGCATGGTTTTTCGCGTTCTCTTGCCTTTTTCGGCCGCTGCAACCTCCTACAACGACTTCTGGGGAGTGGTGACCTCAGTAGTCACAGTTATTTCGGGATTTGGTGTCCCCGGAATTTCTTAGCCTTAAGTGGGAGTTGTGACCCCACTTTTGGCACTCAAATTTCAGCCGCATCCCTGGCTTCTCACGCAGCATCAACTCCGAGTTCGCGCTGAATCCAGCTGCGCTGTCCGCTCTCTGCCTGTTTTCTGATCGCCCCCCTACTTCAGATCCTGAAAATTGGTAGTGCCAACCCAATTCGCCAACGACTGTCGATTTTGCCACCTTCGAGGTTTTTAGAGGCAGCCGTATTTTTATGTTGGACAATGGACTTCTGGGAAGTAGCAACCCGTCGACCGGGCATCTTTACTTCAAGAACTTTGACCTTTACGTCAATCTTTACTAATCAGCCATTTGGCAGATTGTCTGGCCAGATTTACAGCCCCATCGCATTCGTCGACCCTTCTCTCCTCTCTACGCTTCTGGAAGTTGGGATTCATCGACACCAACCTGAACAGCCTAACCCCTCAAAAGCTGTTCCTCAACGGCCTCAATTTCAAGAAAATTCGACGTGTTAAGTGTGGGCATCGTCGACATTTTGCAGCCAAATAACTTCGCGCGATCTGCCAAGGCCAGTTTTCAGTTTTGACCCTTCTCCACGTCCCCATGGCGTGTGATGATCTTCGAGGGACCTGAAATTATCTTTAAGAACGACAATCAACATTTTCAACATTACACGATCACACGTCGCGATCCCTTTCGTAGGTAGTGCTTAGAAGCACTTTACTTGGTAGTGCCTTAGAGTTAATTTGCTGAGTGTGCTTTTTGTACGTAAATCGGTAGTGCCCTAGACGTATTTTCTAGCATGCATACCGTAGTGTACCCTTCCATTAAATGGGTAGTGCTTCATCTTTAGTGACCACTTCGTAGTCAGGTAGTGTCACGTAGAGTACAATATTAGGTACCCTATAGTAGTATCTAGTAGTAGGTGACTCCTTGTGTCACTCAACCTGAAGCATCGTAGTTGCGGTCGCAGTGTCACACGTTATGATGGTGACATTGCGACACGCGCCCCTCACAGACAATCTTCCCTTCGTAATAACTTGGCGGCGCAAGCCGCCTGCCCTTACTTGGTAATATTATCCGCAAGCCTTGTCCTTCAGCTGCCTGCCACTCTGTGGCAGCTGTCGTACCGCCTTCTTTCCCCCCCTCATACAGCTAGTTTATTTCGGGTTTCTCATGAAAAACCCAAGGTGGAGAACAAGATGATAATGTTTGAGTTATAGAGTAAACTGAATATATTGTATAATAAATAAAAGCCAAAGTATGGCCTATGCTTGTGTGAAGGGCTGCATGGGGAGTTAAGAGCATTTTTCAAAAGTAGATTTGGACAACCGAGCCGCCCGTGGCGGGCATTTTGGTGCGTGGGGGTAGGGGTGGCGCCAGCAGCGCCTAGATGCAAATTGTCGGGGAACTGATCTGATACAGGGTCGAAGACAGGTGGAGCTGTGCATATGAATGTGTGGGGGGCTGCATGGGGAGTTAGGAGCATTTTTCAAAAGTAGATTTGGACAACCGAGCCGCCCGTGGCGGGCATTTTGGTGCGTGGGGGTAGGGGTGGCGCCAGCAACGCCTACATACAATTGTCGGGGAACTGAACAGGTTTTGAACACAGCAGGATCTGATGTAGGGTCGGATACAGGTGGAGCTGTGCATATGAATGTGTGGGGGGCTGCATGGGGAGTTAGGATCATTTTTCAAAAGTAGATTTGGACAACCGAGCCGCCCGTGGCGGGCATTTTGGTGCGTGGGCCTATGCTTGCGATGGACGATGATGTTCTTGATACGAGATGTGAGGTTGCGCATGGTCTCGATACGTCGATGGCCGATGTGGATGGTGCCGTTGAGGTGCATAGAGATGGTGGTGCGGATGTGGATGTTGAGACCGCGTCTCCCTCATGTGATGAGATGGTTGCGTGCATCGATGTGTTGTTGCGCTCACCGTCCGTTAGTGAGCACACTTCAATGCTACGCTACATCCGGGAGCATGTGTTAACCACACTGAGTGCGCCTGCACAATTGCATCCGCCGGTGGACACCGCCGTTACTGAGCTTGAGGAAGAGCCTGCTTCCGAGATGGTGGTGGAGGATGAAGTCGATTTGTCTAGAGATCCTTCCTCCCGAGAGGCTTCAGATGAATCGGATTCGAGCTTTGAGGGGGAGGAAGAGGGCGACAAACACAGGATGTGGGTCATGAACGCTTGAAAATCATGAAGGAATATTGTGACGAGAAAAAGATGTGCCGCCACAAGAAGATAGCAATGTATTTTGGAGATGTGAACATCGGAAAGGCGAATTGCGATAGCAAGTGCGACATTTGCAGGGTAAGGGAACATACGACTTCAAAGAAAAGGAGAAAGACAGAGCCGGTAGTACCGACCACGGCGCGTAGCCGAAGTCAGAAGGCTAGAAAAAGTATGTAACTCGTTGAAGTGAACATTATCAATATCTATATGATTTTATATATCGACATGTCGGGTGAAATCGATATACGTGTCAACATATTAGCGCAACATCGCGGTTGCGTGATTCCGAAAGTGGGAGTGTTTGACTCCACTAGGGACCGGGAGGCGAGATACTTCATATGCCTAGAGATGAAATTTAAGGTAACCACGTGCATACTCGACATGGGGGTAAAAATCTAGTTTGGAATGATGGTTAGATGATCGAAAATAGAGCATTCATTGAAAAGTTATGCACTTTGTAAGATTTACAGTTTTGTTGTCTGCCAGAGTTTACTGTAAAATACTGTTTCCAGTGTTTGTGAAGAGCCTGATGACTTTTTGACCCTGCTCCAAGCAGAACTTCTGCTTGTCTAACCACATTCTCGGAACTGTGAAGTTTTTGAAGCATTCGGAGAACCTTTTTTTTGGCCTCACGCGAAAAGGACCAGAGCCTCCGGTGTAATACAGAAAAATTAAAAAAAATCCTTAAAAAAGTGAAAAAAAAAAAATCGCGTCCGGAGGCTCGTGGTCTCAACCAGAGTAGTTTTGTGCTGTCGTTTGTCGATGGCTTGCTGCGTCCACTCCAGACGCGAGACGACGGGATCGGGAGATGCCGATCCGATGCTGCTGTTGGCACGTCGACGTGTGACATGACATGACATGACATGCCATGCCATTGATATGGCATGCCATGCCCAAGGCACGGTATCGGTTGGTTCTAGGTGGTATTAGTTTTTTCCGATAAGTCAAAAATAAGTATTAGTCGATACCGATATCCAATTTTTTTAATTAGTCGATACCGATATGCCATCCTAAGCTATTAACCGATACCAATATTAGGAGAACAGGTATCAGTCGATTGCGATATTGTGATAGGTGCACAAATAGGTATCGAGTAATACCAATAAACTAATATATCGATATATCGGACTTATTCCGATAATTATTGTTCCATGCAAATGCTGGACTCTAGCACTCTACATTATAATAACAAAGTAGTCTAATTCATCGCTGCCATAAGTGCGTGCTCTATGGTACCCTCTTTTAGACACTTTCTAAGGTCACTATGCATTTGGCCGCAGGCGCTAAATGCACGCTCCACACCTGCTGTACTAGCAGGCGCAGCCAGGAATTGCCTCGCCATCTTGGCCATGTGTGGGAGGTTTTTAGCAGCAGCTTTCCACCATACTAGAGGGTCCGTATGCTTTGTTGCTGCAGGCAGTGCCATGTACTTTTCAAATTCATCTTCAGCCCTTTCCGCCACTATGAGCTCACCCACTTCATCATCCTCACTATCACTATCTAAAAAGCTGGCCACAGTCGTCACGGTTCTCTTCTTGGCAGGGGCAGACCTCTGTGGCACACTAACCATCGACACCGAGGCGGGATCCTGCGACGAACCGTTCTGAGCAATAGGTCGCCAGTCATTCTGCCAACAACTACGGGCCCACCCTTGGGCCTTCTCCACCGTTAAGGTACCTGCCACCGCGACATGTAAGCACACCGTCAATCCACAAACAACTTCCACAATCCTTCACTTGCAAAAAGTGCTAAACACAAAGTTAGTGTTTTACAAGTTATGTTATGCACATCACAACTAATTAGACGCACCCTTATTCCATTTATTTACATACTTGAACTCAAAGTCCTTGTAACGTGGATCCAGAAATGTAGCGACGCAGAAATCCTCCAGCTTACACTCCATAAGTCCGTTGAAGTAACGGCGGCACACTGCTTGGTACAACTGTTCACGAGCTATTTTAACCGCCTCATTGCAGATGTCCCTCACTTGCTTCTCATACTTCACTGGCGTGAGAGCGTGCAACTTGAAAGCGAGAGAACCAACGTGAGGGGCAAGACAAGGTTGGCAGTGGGATAGTCCGTTCCTTGCAGCAAGTTAATGCACTCCGTGGTGAAGTTTAGGATGTAGACCGACTCGTTCACAATGTCCCACTGAACGTCCAGCAGCTTGTGATCCTTGTATACGCTTCCATCAGGGTTGGCCGCCGCGTTCGCTGCTTTCCGGGGATTTTCGAGGTCGTACATCCTTACTGCCTCCTGAGACAATCGTGCCCAACACCACACACCTATGTCTTATTAATATACGCTCTCCGTCGTATATGAACACACTTCACACTTTAGTAATACGTACGTATGCACCTGGTAAAGGTAGACTTCCCGAGGCATTCGTAAGTAAAATACATGAAATTATGATTGCAGATACACGCACTCACGTATGTCGGCATGCGCACCTGTTGTTGGCGATACCAACTTACCAAGCACTCTGGAGGTAGGCACCACTCCAACCAGTGCGGGTGTCGTTATCTTTGGGGGGCGTAGTCTCTGGCAGGTCGTGCTTCGACTGGCACGTGCGCAATAGCTTTAGGCCGATGATGCTGTGGCTAAAGTGTGAAGACATTCCACGTAGGCTCTTAAATACCTCCTTCACACCGTGGCTTTTCAAAAACTCGAGCACACACAACGCCAGTAAGTGGCGGTTGCACTCGTGGCCATCGAAAGCCCCCCACCCAGAAACGATGTTCGAAGCAGAGTCCGATGCTGTGCAGTGCACAAACTCGCACACAGTGTCCTTCTCGTCGTCAAAAACACCCACTCCCATCGCTGCACACGCTTTCTTAGTGGCTACGAGAATCTCAGCGGCAGTGTGACGAACATCAGAAAACGGCACAGCAGCCAACAATCTTTGCTGCAGTGTGAAGTCAGCGTCCAGCCAATATGCAATAATGCCGAAAAGACTAATGCCCCCTTCAGACCATGTGTCGCCAGCGATGCTGGGCAGAATGCCCTCTTCGAGCAAAGCCAACAATACATCACGCGTTCGTTCCCTCCCCTCCGCGGATAGCTCGAGGACCTTTTGCACGACGAGCTTGTACGTCGGCAGAGTATATCCGCCTTGAAATATGTAGTCACAAATATCGCGGAGTTCGCTATCGGTCTCGCCAATAGATAGCGATCTGCGTGCAATGCATACGTCCCCAGTCGCCATAGGAGAATGGCAATATGGACGAATGAAAGCAGAGTGGAGTGCGATCCAAAGATCGATACCGATTTTCCGATTTTCCGATATTATTTCCGATATGTCATGGATTTGGTATCAGTTGATACCGATAAGTGCAAACGTGGCATTAGTCGATTGCAATATTCGTCCTCAACCTATTAGTCGATACCAATAGTACGCAATGTGATGAAAGAAGGGATATATATATACGGCATCCGCCTGCGCTAATCTTGTGTTGTGCTCTAGGGGCTTACGCCCATGCATGTGCCGCGGGGATCAACTACTCCCGCGGGGTAGGCTGCTAAAACATAGCAGACTAATTCGCTGGCGGCGGAGTCCTCGATGGTGAAGAGGCAAGCACCAGCTAAAACGAAGAATTTCACCCTACCCCTGTGCGAGTGTGCTGCCGAAGGATGCGCGGCACCACCGGAGCGAACGCGCCGGTGTGGGTAGGGCACGATGGCCGCGGCCGCAAAATGCGAAAAGAGCACCGGAAAGCAGAGTTGCATCCTGCGAAATTGGAAATGGACGAACAGGCTAGGGTGTGGGTGGCAGCAATAACACCACCACACACAAACAGACGTTGGTCATGTAAAGCTGGCAGCGAAGGATGAGGAGAGGCGAGGGCGACGAAGTCAAAATCCTCGCGGTCGATATTGACGAAAACGCCGGAGCCGATGTTGGTGCTTGGGGTATAGGCACCACCAAGCACCACCAGATTGTAGCCAGCGGTAGATTGTCGATCTCTAAGTAAATTTAGCGTAGAACGCAGAGTGGCCATGCGCGTACGTTGGCGTAAAGTAGCCATGCCGTTGTAACTGTAAAATCTGTAAGTTAAAAAGTTTGGGTTTCGTGCGAAACGATAACTTTTTGGAAAAATAACTAAATCAAGTGATGAAAGACTCAATTTGGGGTAGAATTTGACGAGGAAGACGTCGGTGACGTCAAAATAGTCGTGCGGTAAGCCAGTTTTGCTGCAGGAGAAGCGCTGCTGGCCAGAAAGTTAAAAATAGTTCGGAATTGTGAAGAGCTGGAGATGCTGCAGAGATGAGCGCGTGGTACGACACGCCAAAGAGACTTGCGAATTGAATTCAAAAAGAGAACGAGTGCTGGTGGTGCAACGAGGTTGGAGATGCCAAAAGTAAGATAAGAAGAAGAAAGTTAACGCTGGAGGTGCGCGAAGTCGCTGGAGATGCGGTGACCTGAGTCAAATACTAAATGCCAAAAACGCAACCTGAGTGGAACAGGCCCATAACCTGATGAAAGAAGGGATATATATATATATATATATCACTGCAGGAACGAAAGCTGGGATCAAGTAAAAGGCTAAGGTGAAGATAATAAAATACTGGGTGTTTTATTATCGCAGAGAACGGCGGAAAGCTGACTGCCTACGTGGCACCTCAAGGCGAGGGGCGACAGAAGAGGATCCACAACTCCCCCCAGTATGGGGTGAAGTTGGGATTCCCATCACAATGGTATTAGTCGATAGTGATATTCCGATACCGACATAAAAGGTATCGATTGATAACGATATTACCGATATATCGATATATCAGTTATCGACAGTTATCGATACCGTGCCTTAGCCATACCATGCCATGCCATGACATGACATGACATGACATGACATGACATGACATGTTGACATGACATGACATGCCATACGACCGCGACCGCGGCCCGACATGACATGACATATACCCGCACCCGGTCGACCGCGAGCGCGACCGGACGATTTTGTCATACGATTATGGATTCCCGCCGGGAATGTTAATCCTCGACAATTCCCGTCGGGAAACGTGGGAATGCATTGATTACCGTTACGTTCCATTCCCGCGGGGGTTCCCGTTCCATTCGTCGAGGACATGAAACGTATCGAGAACGAAAACAGGAATTCCCGTTCTGGGGAAACGGGAATTCTCTTATTTGACGGAATTTGAAATGCTTGGTCGAAGTTTCGTTTTCCACGGGGGGAGGGCATCAACCGGCATAATCGATAATCGATGCCTTTCTTGTTTAGACAACTTGGTTTCCCATCTAATTTTGGCAAGTTGGAAATATGCTATGGTATATGTCCCACGACAAGTTTTCGGTACGATTTTTTTTGGACATTCGCGCGCGGTGGGTTTGGGAGTTGTGATGATTGTTAAGTGGTGTAAATTGGGTGAAGTGTGAGTTTTATGCATAAAACTTGATATGCAAAGTATCATGTCGAAAAAGTAAAAATTGAAAAAGTTATGGATTATTTTCGTTTTCAGATTTGATAACTTTTTTGATGCTGACTTTTTCGCAGGCTGGAAACCTAGGCCAGAGGTCGTCTTTGTGGATGATGAAGAATGACGACTTTGTTGGGTGTGGATGATGGTGATGATCTTAAAGGTGACATAGGATGACGTCATACCGTAATGCATGACTCGTCGTCAAATAAACGAAAGTGGGACCAGAAAGATAGCGTTTCTGACAATAACGAATGTGTCACCTCGCAAGATGTTTAGTTTTTGTTAGCCAATGGAAACCGTGGGCCATCGATCGATCGATACGATTTGCGATCTAGAATTTGATTGGTTGGGCGCGGGTGAAACGATTCCGCTAGCGTTCGATTTCCAAACATATTGTACACTAGAATTTGAAGCTCATTAGTTTTGTATTACGGCGGCCAGCAGGATATGCCTGGACGAATTGAGGGAACAACATGTTTGCCGATCGCTGAAGTTTCCTCACCTGTCAGGGATATGACCGATGACATATGTGTCATACGTGTCATACCTGTCATACATGTCATATCATGTCATGTCATGTCATATGTTATAATGACATACAGTCGTCGAGTATTGTCAGTACGGTCGACTATGACATGTACAGTCATAATGTCTGTCATCCGCTCACCATGAGTGACATCTGTCATCGAGAGGCCGGGTACGGCATCTCGATGGCGAAGCAAGACAAGTTCTTGAAGAACGAACTGTTCCGAGAGGACGCGTCTTCGCTTCAAGCATGAACTGAACATCATGCGAGTATCAACAGGCTAATTCGACCAGCCGACACGGTTAGTTCACCCAATGCTCTCGGGTTCACAACCCGATGGTGGTAACGCTTATGGAGCGTGAGGGCATTGAGGTATATGAGGAGCATTGCGCTCAGGCAGACACTTCTGGACACCAGAGAGCTTGTGCCAGGGGCACGACGACAGATGCTCGGAAATATGTTTTTGATTGAACGTGCAAAGGTACACAATTCGGATTTTATAATATACTGGATCAGGGCCAGATTGAGGTACAAACGATAATTCGGTTCCGAGTTCTGAAGGCTAAACACTTCTCAAGTGCTCTACTTATTCACTCGTCACTCAGGTTGCAGGGTCAACCACTCGAGAGCCGATGTCACACTTCGGCTCAACGTTCAGTTCCCGATCCGATCTCATTTCTAATTCCGATTCGTCATTCTCGATTCAGATGTTATGCCGACAGGCTGACACGATGACTGCCCCACAGTACTGTCATACTACTGTACTGTCATACTGTCATACTGTCATAGCGTCATACTGTCATACTGTCATAACCTTAATATATGATATTCGATTTCATTGTCTTTTCAACCCCGATGCGAATCTGACCATTCTTCGAGGGTCTGACTGAGTTCCACGATGACACCCCCCACAGTACTGTCATACTACTATAGTGTCATACTGTCATAGTGTCATAGTGTCATACTGTCATACCCCGGACATCTGGTATTCATTCTCATCGTGATTTCAAGCCCAATTTCACTGTCATCGTGCCAATCCCAGATTACCCCCGATGACACACATACGGACGCATAGGCATATCGGCTCACGCTGTGCCTCCGGGCACAACTCTCCCCCCCTTAGGAGTGGTCTACCTCCTGGGATCACTCCGCTAAGGTACCCATCTAAGTTCCAGTTCTTAGGTTTTCTGGTTCCTTGCTGTTCCCAGTTCTTAGGTTCTCTGGTCCCTCTTCGAGCATAGTTTGCCTGCCGCTACCAGGGCACCACTTTCAAGAAGAAGGGTGCCACTTGGAATCTAAAGCGGGTCTTCAGTTTTGCGGAGGCGTAAATGTCGGAAAAGTTGTCGTAGCAAAAGTGCTGGCACGGGATATACACTCGCAGATCGACCTGCTCCAGTCTGCTGCGGGTGAGGTCCAAGCTGAGCAGTCTCTGGATGAGCACCGGTTGCCCATCTGCACGCACACGGTGTTGAAGTAGTACAGCGTAGCAGGGGCGAGGGTGGTGCTGAGTTCGTCCATATGCAGGTGGGTTTCATGTACTGCGTACCGTACATGCAGTAGGTACACACCAGCGGAGGAGGGAGCTGGCGCATCATAGGGCGAAGCCGTAGCGCGTTAGGGAAGCGACCTCTGGGGTTCTCCATGAACCAATGTTTTGGCTCCAGGTAGTCAATGATCTGCAATGCTCGTCGTACGATTTTGTCAGCCTGGGGAAGGTCAGGGGGTCCACCAGTGGTGCGCGCTTGCCCAAACAACATCGAAGAATCCAGGCGGGTATTGTTTGTAGTCCCATTGCAGGATGTCACACACATGAGTGGGTTGCCAGATATGCCCGGAGTCGAGGGTCACTACTGAAGCGGAGGGGAAGCAATTTAGGAATTCCCTCTCTACTGAGCCAGTACCGCTGAAAAGTACGAGAATCCTGGGCGTGCGGGTTGCTTTTGCCTGTATCGCCAGCAGCTCTGTCACCAGTGCCAACGACCCATCTTCCGCGCGCTCCTGGCGTTCCCACGGCAGGGGGGTATCATCTTCCATCTGTTCGAGCTGGTCCAGTTCATCGCAGGGATTAGTGATGAGGTGGGCCAGTGTCATTCCGGCTTGAGCGGAGTGACGGCCACGCTGCTCGCGTCGCCGAGTGGCTTCGTCGCGAACTTGCGCTTCCATGTGCAGTCTCGCTTGCTCGAATTCACGAAGCTGTTGAAGTGGACTTCCGCGTTCAAGTTTGTCACGCGTCCTCCATTGGTCGTGAGCTTTGGAGTAGCCAGTCCAGCGAACCTTCCACTCTTCCACCTCCTTTCCTCGAACAGACCGCACTCGACGTGCAAGGATGCGCTCAACGTGTGCTTCCTTCTGACCGTCCACTACCACCTCTTCAGGTACTGCTAGGTGATCGCGTGCAGCAAAAGCATCTTGACCGCTGGTGTACGGTTTGAGGCGATGTTGAGCGAACACGTCGTGAATCCGCCAGTGAGGAGGGAGGCGTAGGCGGTAGGCTACTGGAGCTCCTCTGTCGGCCTCTGGCATGGTCATCTGTACATCGCTGAAGAAGCGTTCGGTCACAGGAACTGGTCCATGCCAGCGCTTGGTCAGTTTCCTACAGATGGAGCGATCCATCACCTTCTCCGTAAGGTGTTTCGCCTCTATCCAGACCAGATCTCCAACAGCATACTCCCGCTGCCCGTGTCTGCGATCAAACTGTTCGCGCTGTCGCTGTTGAGCCAGCTCTAACCGCTGTCTGGCGTCCCGCAGCTGCGACGAAAATTTCACAGCCACTTCGTGTGCGGTGCCTACTCCCCCAGTTCGTCGTCCAGCGGTGGACTGTGCGGCCTCCAGGAAAAGGTCCAACTGCGACAGCGGCGAGAACCCGAACACCAGTTCAAATGGCGTGAAGCCAGTAGATTCACTCCTGGAGTCATTGATCGCGAACTCCACGTTAGTGGTGAACAGATCCCAGTCCTCCACATTGGCGTCTACAAAGGACCTGAGCATGTCCTCAATAACCCTGTTGCTGTGTTCCGCCTGGCCGTCAGACCGAGGGTTGTACGGCGTGGTACGAGCCACTTTCACACCCATCAGTCTCATGAGTTCCTGCCAGAAAGCATCTTGAAACCGTGGGTCACGATCAGAGACAATCTTCATAGGCGCGCCATGTAAGCGCCACACCGAGTCAAAGTAGATTCTGGCCACCACAGCTGCGGAGCTGTCGCCGAAGTTCATCGGCACAACGTGGACCATCTTAGTCAGCTTGCAAGTGAAGGCCACGAAAGCGTCATTGCCTCTCTCTGATACCGGCAGGCCGGTGACGAAGTCCACCGCGACATCCTGCCATGGCCTGTTCGGGATGCTGTGAGGGTTTAGCAACCCATCCGGGTAAGTTCCCCGCGGCCTCACTGATTGGCACACTGCGCAGGATGCAACCCAGGTGCCCACATCTTCCGCGGCCCCACGCCAATAGAAGCGTCGCAGCACCCTCTCCAGAGTCTTGTCTCGCCCAGTGTGACCCGAGGACAATGACTCATGAGCATGACGAATCACCACTTCTCGAAGTGGAGAGTCCTCCCCCAGCACCAACTGATATCTCCCTGCTGCGGTCCTCCAAACCACTTCACCCACTAGCCTGAAGTCCTGTAGGCATTGGTGTGGTGCCGCCTTCACTTTCTCTCTTAGTGAACGAAGTGTCCCCTCTCGGGTGTACTCCGCTTTCAACGCACGCAGGAACTTTGAGTCCGACTGCTGGGAGGCTGCGTCTCTGAAGTCTGCTGCCTCACCTGTCCTTATCACAGCGGGGGCTGTTCGCGGATGCCTCACGCGTGCTGGTTGTGGTTTGGCGGGAGCGAGGGGCGTGTACTATCAGAACAGGCCAGCGAAGGTCGAAGGCCCTCCCGTCTGGGTTCTCGAAGAACTGATTGGGCTCGCCCTTGTCATCGTGAGTAGGGATGACCTCCACAATCTGCATATTGGCCTTTCTGAAAAGTTTGCGCCACGCGGGGAGCTTGGACTGGTGATCTGGTAGAACGAAGACTGCTGAGGTGTTCTCTGGGTCTGCCTTCCATTCTGCGATATACTTGTTCAAGATCGCCTCCACAGTAATGTGCTTGGAGTTGTATGGAGGGTTACACCAAACCCGAAGGCCCCTCCATTTCTCTGAAAGGCAGTCTGTCCAGAATCTATCCGCCTGTCTGTTGCGGCCGCCAAAGTCACAACAGGCGTCCACATCGAAGGGTCCAAATTTCTCGGCGTACTTCGAGGAGTACTCTGCTCGGACACGCCAATTCTGTGAGTCCTCTGGGGGAGCCTGCCGTTTCTGTGGGTGAAGGACCGGGGATGGAGTTGACTGTTGGGGCGCCTGCTGCGGGGTTGGTGAGCTCGCTGGCACCTTCTCAGTGGGCGCCTCCGATGCGTCAGCTCGTGACGTAGGCGTTCGCGTCTTCGGTGACGCCAACTGCGGAGGCGCTGGGGTCGTAGAGGCCTTCCCAGCGCGTGACATACTCCTCGTTATCCTTATCTGGGGTGGAGCTCTGTCAGGGGGTTCGTGTGGAGCTTCTACCGGCTTCGCGCTATCAGCTGCAGGCCAGTCAGGCATGTCGAAGTCGAGGTGATCCTCCTTCATTCCCTTATAGAGCTTCGGGTTAACGAGAGCGATGGTCTCCCCCACGTCCATGGCCTGTTCCGCCACGGAGAGGGTCTCCACTGCTGAGAGCCAACAGTCAACAGTCTGGGCCCAGTGGGGATGAGCTGCGGGTGGTGAGCTGGAGAAGCATTCAGACTCCAGCGTTGCCAGGGGGTCTTTCGGCAGATCTGAGGTGGGGTCGATCACCCCTGCCTCCTTCAACCCCTCACGCACGTCCTTGTCTTTGAAGTCGGGTCTTCTGGACAGGGCGTCCGGTACCAGCAGCAGCGCTCCTTTGATGTACTCCATTCTCGGGACTCCCACCTCCACCAGATCCATGTACCAGCGTGCCTGTCTGCGGCTAAGCTCTCTGCCAGGTTCCATCAGCCATTCAAGGGGGCGGTGATCACCCTGGATGCGGAAGTTGGTGAAGATGAGGTAATGCCGCCAGGTAACGGTGGTACAGTGGTGTAGAGCACCTAGCTCACGCTCGCCGGTGTGATAATTCTGCTCGGCGGCTGAGAACTGGCGGCTCTCGTATGCTATCACGCGCAGTCCAAGACCATCTCCATTGTCTTGCATCAGTACTCCCCCAAGAGCGATGCCGCTAGCATCCGTCTGTACCACGAAAGGTGCCGTGCCGTCTGCGGCACCCTTAATGTTGGGCAAGGCGAGCACCGGCGCTGAGGTGAGGGCCTTCTTCAGCTCCTCGAAGGCCCACTGCTGCATGGGACCCCACTCCCAGGGTACGTCCGACTTGGTCAACCGGGTGAGGGGCTGAGCGATCTCGGAGAAGCAGTGGATGAACCTGCGGTAATACCCCGCCAGGCCCAAGAACTGCCTGACGTGGGTAACCGTTTCCAGCTCGGGCCAGTCCCTCACTGCAGCCACCTTGTCGTGTTGGGGTCTGCAGCCATCCGCGGAGATACAGTGGCCAAGGAACCGCAAGGATTTCTTCAACAGTTGGCACTTGGACCTCTTGAGGAAGACGCCCTTCTCCCTGCATGTCAGGAGCAGTTGCTTGACGTGTTCGTAGTGCTCTGCAGCGGTGTTGCTGAAGACGACCACATCATCGATGAAGATCCGGACAAATGGGAGATGGCCCAAGGCCCGCTGCATCCGTCGCTGGTACTGAGATGGTGAATTCTGCAGCCCCTGCGGCATGACCAACCACTCATATGACCCCATCTGGGTGGTGAAGGCGGTCTTCTCGACATCTCCTGGTGCCATCGGTACTTGCCAGAAGCCATCCACCGCGTCGAACGAAGAGAAGAACTTCGCACCCTGCATCTCGTCGAACATCATCTGGATGTCTGGGAGAGGATACTTGTCCTTAACTGTCTGGCGGTTGAGGAGCCGGTAATCGATCACCAGTCGCAGCTCCTTGGGGTTCCCCGGTTTGGGGACCATCAGACAGGGAGCTGCATAAGGGCTGGAAGAGGGTCGGATGTAGCCCTTGGACATCAGAGTCTCCACGCGTTCTCGAAGTTGGCGGAGTTCCTCTGCAGACTTCTTGTAGATGCGCTGGCAGGGCGGCCCCTTCTTGCTCAGCTCAGGGTCCAGGTTAATGTTGGCTTCATCTCGGGGGTCATGTCTGAGTCCATCGATGTTCGGTAGGGCAGTCGTCATCTCCTTTTTGTACTCCTCACCCCAGAAGTCCTGAAACTTGAGGGTCCACTCAGGGCTCACTTCTGCATCTTCAGTATCCGCAGCGGGTTCGGCGTTCTCAGAGTCGATAGCCGTGGCTGCAAAGGCAGAAGCAGTATCATCGGGGGACTTCTCGGCCACCATGAGCCAGGCGGGTTGTATCTCCGGGTCGTCATTGCCGCGTAGCTTCTGCGTCTCCGCGTACACCAGGTACTTCTTCAGCTGGGCAGGGGTTAGGAACACCTCATCCACCAATCCCGCGCAGGCCGTGCCCTTCGGAGACCTGTCCCCAGATGCTTTCCCAGGAGAACAGCCTGTGATGGTGACGCGATCCCCAATCTTACCACTGCGGGACTTCCTGAGGAAGGAGACGGAGCCATTCCCTTCATAGCCCAGAGTGACAGGAGAGTGACTGCGCAGCCACCTTCCGCCAAGGATAACATCCACCTGTATGCCCAATGGTAGGATCCGGAGGGCAAGGGCGTTCTCCGTATAGGTGCCCGTGGTGGTGTGCGTGTTAAACTTGGCGTACGCGGTGGCGCCAGTAATCTTCACAGATCCATCCGCCAGGGTGACTCTCATCTCGGAGCCGGCTCGTGTCGTGAGGCCACATCGCTTAGCGCTCTGCTCCGAGATGAAGTTGTCAGAGGCCCCCGAGTCGATCAGCACCTTGACCGTGTGCCCTCTGAGGGTTGCATAGAATACCAGCAGTAGCGGTCCTTCTTCGTCATGTGCCGCTGCGAGGGTACCCTCGATGTCGGTCTTCCACTGAACTCCCCCATCTGTGCGTATGCTTTTGCACTTGAGGTTGGGGAGGAGGTTGTCCGAGGCCTCGCGGCATTCTTCCAACGTTTGCCTACACGCGGCGTAGAACTCCTCATCCAGCAAATCAACATCTTCAGTCGGATGACTGACGAGGTTGTCTACACTCGCCGTCAGCAGGGTGCCCGCTGAGGTGCATTCGCTCGAGGTGGGGCTGACATGAGTGGTGTCGCTGGTGGTAGGGCTCACATGGGTGGTGTCACTGGTAGTAGGGCTCACATGAGTAGTGCCACTGGTGGTGGGGCTTACATGGGTAGTGCCACTTACTGTGGGGCTCACGTGGGTAGTGCCGCTTGTTGTGGGACTCGCATGGGTAGCGACACTATTGATGAGACTGCCATGGGTGAGGGGATCCTCGTCATGCTGAGGGCTGCCAGTAGGGGAGTTGTGGGCGAGTTGGTGGGAGCTCTGGTGGTCAGTTCTCGCCTCAGGGGTCCCAGCTGCTGCCATCTGCTGGGTGAAGCAGAGCGAATTGACCGAGGACTCCTCTTCCATCACCTCAGGGTCTTCAGCGATGGGGTGGCTGTCGAGACAGGGCGGCGCTTCATCTGCTTCATGCGTTCTGACGGTGGTCATCTGCTGGGTGAAGCAAAGCGAACTGGGTGTGGAGGTCTCCTCTACCTCTGAGCAGTAGGATGAACCTTCGGGGTTTCCTCCCGGAGTGGCCGGCGCGTTATCATGGTGCGAAGATGTAGTCTCTGTTGTGGGCTCGGCCAGCGAGGATGATGGAGGGGATGCTCCCAGGGGGCTGGGACCCAGCTTCCTCATCATCTTGTACTGGTGTACTGCGTGCAGACTGCACCAGGCGCCAGGTAGACCCACATCTCCCGCTGTCCCAGGTATCGTGCCCACTTCAGTGTCCAGGGTGCAGAGGGATGTCGAAGATCTCGCTGCTGCTCTTCGTGCTCCCTCCTTTTCCCACAGCCTGCTACCTGGGGAAGAGTCTGGACTCGAAGTGGCGATTGCCTTTTGCTGCTCGGCGGGCGACAGCTCTCTCCAAGCCGCGTAAAGGTCGTGGGAGCTGGCGTTAGAGGGTTCGGGGACTTGCTGGCGACCGTCGTGTGAGAGGAGGTGCCACAATGCTATGCGCTGATGGCCCTCCTTGCGATCTTGAGGTTCGCGGGCAATGCGTATCCTCTCTGCCAGCTGGTTGGCGCGGTTCACGCGCTCCTTTGGCGATCGACTCCCAGGGTGTATGCGGCTGCGGGCGCGCTCCGACATCTTATCCACCAGGTCCTTGGCAGCCTCTGGGGATTTGCGCAGAGCTCTGCGGACCTTTTGCATGGCGACCTCGAGGGGGAGGGAGTACAGATCTCTCTTCCAGTGCCACGCAGCTAGCCTTTTCCGTGGGTCTGCGAGGTTGGACTGATAGATGGGCAGTGGTAGGACAACACGCGGTCGGGGGCGAAGATCGCGGGGCTCTCCGCGGTTGCTGCCCATAATGGGGGTCTGTGCCGGGGGACTCGCCGTCCCCTCCGACCCTCGATCCTCGCTTGTGTATAAGCAGGGCCGTCATCAAGAGGTAGTGACGGCTCATCGAAGGGGGTGCTTCCTGCAAGAGGGTGGCTAGACAAGTCATCCCTCGGCGGCGATGGGGCACCAGCTGAGCGGTAGGTGCGTCGCAAGCGGGTCCCAGAGGTGAAGGCCACGCTCTTGGGATGAGGACGTTGGCCCCAAGGGTCTCTGCGTCCTCGGGCGCGTCGGGGTTCCACTGGTTCTGGCCGCTTCTCCAGGGCGGAGAGGGTCTGATCATCAGGGCAAGACCTCACTTCCTCGAAGGGCAGGGTCTGGGGCTGGCCGCCGGCCAGTCATTCGTCGCTCTCCACCGGGGGAGGCCGTCACCCTCCACAAGCTCGATGCCCGCAAGGGCCGCCAGGGTCTGGTAGCTCTGCTCGTCCTCACAGGTAGCAAGAGCCAAGACCTCCTCGGAGAACTCCTCTGGGACGCCATCCACCGAGGAGATGTCCTCCTGCTGCTCGATGGCCCAAACGACGGCGGCTACAAACCCAGGGGAGTTCGCCAGTCGAGCGGGTGCATTGGCCCTCCACTCCTTGAGTTTAGCCTCGTCCGTACAGTTACGGACGATGTGCTCCGCAGAGCCGCAGGCGAAGCACCGGCGGACTTTCGGAGCGTCGGGGCGGGAGAGGCCAGGTGGTGGTGGCAATGGGGTCACTGCCGCGGCGACGGTGGTGGCAGGCCCATTCTCCAGCATGGCAAGAGCTGGGCGGTTCGAAGAGGGGGTACGCCTGTAGAAGGGGGTGCGAGGTGGTGGATTAGCGAAGGAAACAGTACGGGGAGGACGGTCTTGAGAGCGCCTCTGAGCCGCCTCCGTGTCAATGTCACTCTCCACCTCCTCAGCAACTTCCCGAATCTTCAACAAGGCGTTGTGGGTGCCTGGGATGTCGTCAGCGACGGCCTTCCTCTCCCACTCTTCTGGTTTGGAGACATCCAAGTGGATGGCTCTCAGGCGCCGCATCACCTTGGGTGCATATTTCAGCCCTCGGCGGAACGTAGAGAGCATCGACAGGTTGGTCATCTCCACGCAATTGGGGACTCTGCCGGCCAGGAAGTTGACGGAGGCCATGCGAGTCTCCAGTCGCGAGAAATACTCCGCCGCGGTCTCGTTCATCGCCTGCTTCAGGGCGATGGTCTCGCCGTGTGCGTGTACGCCGTGTACGTACGCCGTGTGACGTAGGCCTGCGTCAGGGAGCACACCGCCAGATCGCTGAAGAACACGTCCAGCTCCCCGTACGTAGCGTTGGTGCCAGGCTTGCTCGGACCCAAAGGTCCCCGCCGCGCGCTCCAAGAACTTTCTCTGCTGGTCTTGAAGAGTGTGCTCCTTGAAGCTCCAAAGAAGGCTTGACACACTCGCCTGGTACGCTGATACTGATGACGGCGTACAACTGGGAGTGGTCAGTGCTTCGATCACGATGGCCTCCTGGAATACCTTCCGCACCATGTTGGAGTAGTGCTCCAACTGCGTCAGGAGGCCCTCCTTGTCGGCCGATTTCGTGTCGGACGCGGAGCGGGGGAACCTGGTGACGCTCTTGACCAGCTTTAGCACCATCTCTTTGGTCTTGTGCTCCAGGCGGACCTCGGCTGGAGATGCTCGCAGGTTAGTGCCCTGCGGCAGACGGACGATGCCTGGAACAAAGGGGGTGGCGCTGGGAGAGAGCACGGGGTTCGCAGCGGTGGCAGAGTGAACGGGGTTCGCGGCAGTGGCAGAGTGAACGGGGTTTGTGGCGGCGGAGTGGGGGAAACGGGCTGGAGGTGGTGGTCCCGGGGCATGCGCGGGTGGAGGCGCGGGCGCGGGATTTGTGGGGACTGCAGTCGGAGTGGGCGGTAATGTAGGGGCTGATGGTGGTGCGGGGAGTGGAAGAGGTGTATGGAAGGGCAGGGGTGTGGATGGTTGTGCGGCCACCACGCTCATGCTCCAGTACCAATCGGAGTTGCTGACTTCCGACCACGCGGCGAGCCCGTCCTGATCGAAGTTCTGCATCTCCGACTCCCGCGCGGTAGCAGGGATCCACTCCCACACTGGCTGCCCCATGCTGGTAGACCGCACATTGGCCGCGGCTGGGTCCCCCATTGCCATATCCATGACCTCGCGGTCGACCATGAGGACCCCGGTCTCCACACGAGGGTTGGTAAGGGGTAGGGGTGCATGGTGTAGCCGGCCTCCCATGCGCGCATATGCAGTCAGCGGCGCTCCCAGCAGGTGCATGATCCTGAACAAGATGGCGTCGCCCTGCACCCCAGCACGGCGGCGTTCGTCCCATGGCAGGGAGACGGTTGCCACGCCTCGCACCCCAGCTGACTGGTGCACCCACAATGACCCACCATCGTGGGTGACGAAGAGAGCTCTGACCTCTGGGTACTGAGGGTAGGAGGGCTCTGGTGCGGGGTCGTCAGGGGGATCCTGAGGTGGATCACTGGGGGGGCCTGGTGGCGATTCGCTTGAACTGGAGTCTCTGGGCTCTGAGTCGGGGTTGCCACCGCCATGCACCACCGTCTCCATCGATTGCCGCCGGCGGGCCACCATCATGTTGTGGGGATTTGGCCGACCCTGAGTGGGAGGTTCGGCGGGAGCGGTCTCAGCGGCGGTCTGAGGCACTGGAGGGGTTACGCTGGCGGCGACGTCTGTCTCGTGTAGATGGTCCGCCGTCAGGCCCTGTGCGCTGCCCTGAGGGTCGCCTGGTGGGGAGGCTCCTGCCGATGCCGTCGCGCCAGGCAGCGCGAGTCCTCTCGAGAGCACTGCGGAGATGTCCAGGGCCTGTACTGCCGCCAGGACTTCTCTGCGAATGTGTTCACTTCGGCTGCTCGCGTCCGAGTCAGAGCCGGACCTGTGGGCGGCCCTCCGCCTGCGCTCAGCCCGTGCCTGCGTGCTTCGGCTGCCTCTGGTCCCCGTGCTGGTGCGGCTGATGTCCGTGCCGGAGTCGGGGTCAGAGTGATCAGGTGCGTGGCTTGGGCCTGGAAGATGCTTGCCATGTGTCGCAGGGCCCGAGGATGCCCTTCGGGAACGCCGACGCCGGCGAGTCTCTGAGGTTGTTGCCACCGCGGGAAGGTGACGCACCAAGAGCTGGGTCCCGCCCGAGACGTTCTGCTGAACTCCGCTGTCAAGGGGTGCCTGCAGAGGATCCGGCAGGGCCGCGGCGCCGATGCTGATGAAGTGCTGCAGCGATGAGAGATCCGCGCCTGAGTCATGAAGCGCGGAGGTGGCCGGTGCCAGCTGATGGGGCTGCTGTGGTCGATGCTGCGGCTGTTGTAGCGGCTGCTGTTGCTGTTGCTGCTGCTGCTGCTGTTGCTGCTGTAACTGCTGCTGTTGTAACCGCTGCTGCTGTAACTGCTGCTGCATCGGTTCCAGTGGCTGCTGCTGAAGCCACTGCTGTTGCTGCTGCTGGTACGCGAGCCACTGCTGCTGCTGCTGTAGCTGTTGTTGGAACGGTGTGGGATATGCGCCCACGGGGTGATGGGTTCCCAGTGTGAACGGCACTGGTGATACTCCCCCAGCGAGGGGCGCTGATTGGGGCAATACCCAATTGACGCCGTTCCATACGGCCTGTGCGGGGGTGCCATCCGGCATAGTATAAGGGCGGGGCACCGCTGTGTAGGGCATGGTGGTGCCTGGATGTGGAATGGGGTGAGCGGAAGCGTATGCGGTGGGCGATGGGAAGGTCATGGGAGAGAACAGAGTGTGGTGTAGCTGCTCTGCGCTGACACTCATGCTGGGAAATGCCTCTGATGTCTGCTGTGACATTCTGGCTGCTGAGCTGGTTGAGTTCAAAGACTGGGTGTGGCAATAGCCACAGGTGAGCAAAAGTAGTGAGTGCTCGCCTTTTTATTTAATCAGTCTCGTCCTCGTCGATGTCACTCGCTGGAGGCGAAGGAGCGGGACTTCCAGGTGGAGATGGGGGAACCCAATCAGCGCCAAGGAGGACCCAAGGGGGGGCGTCGATCACTTGTATTGCCTGGAGATGCCACACGTGGTCGTAATGTACTGGTGGGATAGCCAGCGTGACTTTGCCCAGGCGTTCAGTCGCTGTTCTCCTCTTCGTCGTCAGAGGAGGAGGGGGAAGGAGGACCGCTCCAAGGACCGCTCTGCCAGAAAGCGCCTGCTGGTGGATAGGTAGGGTCTGGAGGGAATACCCACTTGATAGGTCCTTGCTTCCACGACCACGCTCTTCTGTATTCTTCTGGCGAAGGGGGTACTGCCATACACCAGCGAACTCAAAATTTGGCCAGGGCTCCGCGACACGATTTTTGAGTGCCTAGGCGCGCGGGCAAGAGTCAAGCGGCAGTGAAAAAGGAGGTGTCAGGTCCAATATGGGGGTCCAGTGAGGTCCCAGACGGTATCTGTACCCCGTAGGTCCCAAGAAAAGCCCCAGTCAGCAGTAGTTCCGGCAGTTGGTGGGCTACTTACGATGAAAAGTTCAGGGGGCAGAGGCAGTGTCATGAAATTATACAACCATCACACGATTTTCTCTTAAAAATATATAAATTAACTTTATAGTGGAGCGCCCCCTGAAAATTGCGCCTTGCGACTACACTTCAAGAGCCCCTTAACCTCCGTTGAATACCTTTTGCTTCGTGCTGCACGGTATTCTTTTGAAGTTATTTTGATATTATTGATTGTTTACTAGTATAGTTTTCTTCGACCTTCGCCCTCGTCGGCATCTTTGGCTAGACCTTAAGCTCCCTTAACGCCTTTGCCTTCTTTGTTCGACTTCATTCCATTCGGTAATCCCTCTTCCCTCGTCTTCAACACTACGTCTTCAACACTACGATTGACTATACTACTTCAACACTACGCAATGAAGCGTTGCGGTTTCCTTCTTTCACGTTCATCTCCAATTCCCATGTCTTCTTCACGTTTGCGCCGTTTTTAACCCTCGTTTCCCCCCCACGGAATCTCCTCGCAGGCATACAAGGAGCTCCTTTGCGTTCGCGCTTTAAAAGGTAAAATTCATTTCAGCATGTTTCAACATTGTTCGTGCCTTCACTTCGAATATCGCGTGGGTGTATAGGTGCTAACCAAGTTTCAAGAAAGGAGAGCAAGCGACATGGCCGCCAACACCGAGGTGCGCACCTTTTCACGACTCCCTTGTAAACCTCCGACAGATGTTCCGATAAATGCTGAAAAGGTTCACACCATGGGACCGCGCGGGATGCCAACAAATGCGTTTGTTGTGTGAGTTTGCGCATCAAACCCAAACCCAAAGCCCATGTTCACCTCCAAAGCTCTTCGTCTATGGTATCATTCTCCGGTGATCCTTCGGCAAAAAACCTCGGACAGATGTTCCGATAAATGCTGAAAAGGTTCACACCATGGGACCGCGCGGGATGCCAACAATTGCGTTTGTTGTGTGAGTTTGCGCATCAAACCCAAACCCAAAGCCCATGTTCACCTCCAAAGCTCTTCGTCTATGGTATCATTCTCCGGTGATCCTTCGGCAAAAAACCTCGGACAGATGTTCCGATAAATGCTGAAAAGGTTCACACCATGGGACCGCGCGGGATGCCAACAATTGCGTTTGTTGTGTGAGTTTGCGCATCAAACCCAAACCCAAAGCCCATGTTCGCCTCCAAAGCTCTTCGTCTATGGTATCATTCTCCGGTGATCCTTCGGCAAAAAACCTCGGACAGATGTCCCGATATATGTTGAAAAGGTTCACACCATGGGACCGCGCGGGATGCCAACAATTGTGTTTGTTGTGTGAGTTTGCGCATCAAACCCAAACCCAAAGCCCATGTTCGCCTCCAAAGCCCTTCGTCTATGGTATCATTCTCCGGTGATCCTTGAGCAAAGAAC